>BJCO01380425.1:0-14603 GCA_018326465.1 Flaveria floridana | reverse complement strand
TTTAAAAAAATAAGATTTGTAATTATTCTGCTTGTTTTAATAGGATTGTTTTAAAATATTTCACCTGTTTATAATTTTTTTAAAAACAAAACAATTTTAAAATATTTTGTTTAAATTTTTTTGAATGATTTAGAAAATTTCATATTATATAAACTTTCATTTTTTGTTACTTAGATTTTAATTAAAAGATATTATTTTTAAATTCCTTCATAAAATCTATTTTAAAAAAAGATAGTATGACTTAAAAAAATAGATAAGAGAGAGAAATATAGTAATTATAAAATTTATTTTTAATAAGAGAAAGAAATTTATATGAGAATTTAAATTACCATAACACCCATTTTGGAGGGAAAATTAATGTGTGAATCTCTAGAAAAATGACAAGTGGCAAAAACATGGATTAAGAGAATAACAAGTGGCAAAAGAAACCTTGCTTTATTAGAGGTTATAGATCTTGACGAAAGTTGTCTTTATGCCCCCTTCATATTCAGATGAAGGTTTCCAATGCAAAGAGAGTTATTTTTAAGGATTGTAACCAACATGGAAACACAATATCATTATTTTTAGGATATCTTGTGATGCTAGAGTTAAACCGTCATTTACCTGGTTACAAAAGTTCACATCGACTTTATGTTAGCTAGCTTTAGGGACGGATTCTGACGCATGTGACGAGTATTGAAAGATGCTTAAAAGAGCTTTACGTGAATCTCTTTAACTTTTTTGTGTCGGTATCATTAAAAAGTATGGATTGTGCAAACAGACGAGTGATGTATCAAACTTATACGTGACACATGAACCAACATGTGAATTTTTGGGAATGCTTGGAAGTATTGGTTTATAAGTTGGGCTTACAGAAATTGTCCGATGAGGTGGCAAGGGGTTAGTTCATTAGAGGTGATTAGCCACACCCTGCAATTTCTATCTACGTTTCAATATAAATTTTTAAAAACTTAGTTTGCGTGATAAAGTACAAATGATCGAAACATGAACTGCTTTAAAGTTTTGTTTTCTATAGTTTTTTTTTTTAATTTTTCTCTTCTAACATTTTTAAATATCGTGGTTTATAAAATTTCAGATTTGTATTTTGGTATTGTTTATCAAAGTTTTGACTTAATTTTTTTTCCAAATCCTTGTTGTGAATAGAAAATGTACATGTAATCGATAAACAAATATACAAGCCAGAGCTAGTTCATGATTTCAATTTTACTTTTAAAATATGATTTATTATAAATTTCCGAATATTTAGTTGCGATATCCTCATTTCTAACTACGTTTAATGTAATTTGAAGCAGATCCAAAAGTGGGTTGCGATGCAATTTGCTGCTTGTTTGCTTGCCATTTTATTGTAATTGTTTTTTTGAAATGAATGAAACATATTTATATTAAACAGGGGTTGAAAATAATGTGCATGTTGCCAAAACCGAGCAATATAAATTTTATTACTTAGCGTGCAACATAAGTGTTCACACAATAGGTTTATCATAAACTTGTTTGTTCTAGCGTAATATACTTTTCAACCAAAAGGATTTTAGTCCAGTGGTATTTAAGTGTGTAAAATAACATCTCATCTTATGAGGTCGAGGGTTCAAGTATCGCTAGACATTATTTAGTCTCAGCATTTTGTTAGATTGTCTTTCAAAAACACACATACCCTTTTAGAGTGACAATAATTATAGGTTGTGATAAATATACATCTTATTTTATTTTTATTTGTGTAAGGTTTACACTTAAAGGCTGATGTAACAAAAGAGCTCTCAGCATGCACTATCAAAGTATAAGGAAAATTTGATACAACTTAGTGAATTATACTAAGTATCAATCTTCCAAAGCCAAAAGTCCATATCTTCCGAATCCATAGATTAAGTTTTCCGAAGCTTCAAATCTAAAGTCTTCCGAAGCCAAAGACTGGTTTTTTAAGACAGGAGCATATGCTTTATCTGATCACCTTTTGATAGAAACTGAACTACTTTCCGCTGCTAACTCTCAAGGCTCAACAACTTAAATGAGTTGGTGAAAAGGTCAATACTTTTATCAACTGTAGATTAAGGTGTTTTATTTGTAACTTTCTACTCTTTTACTTTTATCCCTTTTGTAACATATTAGGATGTGAGCTACGGCATGTCATAGTCACAAGTCACAATCTGTCTTTTGACACTACATTGATCTTGTTGTCTAGATTAGTGTCTCTAGCTGGCTTTCAAAGTTAGTCGGCTGTAGGATGTCGTATAAAATGTCTCAAGTACTTGTCTTTCTATGTATGCTTTGTAACACTTGTAAAAGAACTTAAGAGCAATATACATCATTCTTGAAAACCAATATTATCTTGTTCTTGTTCTTGTTCTTGATCTGTCTTATATTACTTGTATTCTTAGTATTATCATAAACCCAGTTCACTATTTGATCTACTAAGTGTTCTAAGTCTCTCTTATTTTTAAAACTGTTACATTGATCCCCTTCTTACCGGTCCTGCAATTGGTATCAGAGAATTTTAGGCTTTTGATTGTAGGATCTCACCATCTTAAATCCTTTCAGTTTCACAAAACACTTAATAACTCAAATGGCAGCTCTTACCAATGTTGATATGAAAACCGATACCATGACAAAATCTATATTTTATCACTCCTGATGACTTTGATCCTTGGTGCCAAAGAATGGAATGCTTCATCAAGTCTCAAACAACATGATGTGAGGATCTGTTGTCTCAAGACCTCATGTTCCATGCACGACTTTAGCTGCCACTGGTGGTGGTAGAATTCCAAAGGAAGTGGCTGACTACTCAGAGGAACATTGGAAAAAAATTGATGTAGATCAGAAGGCTATGATCGCTCTCTAAACTGCTCATCCTAACTCTATCTATAGAGGCTTCAAGAAGTGAAAGACAACAAAGCAACTCTGGGATGCACTGAAGCTTATGTATGAGGGGTCTAATGAAGAAAAAGAAAACAAGAAAGACCTTTTGAAGCAATAGTTTGAGAACTTCACCTACAAGATAGGTGAAACCAGAACTCAACAATAGTTTAGGTATGTTGAGATTGTGGATGCTCTAATGGATGTTAGAGTAAACCTTAAGAATAGGGATATTATGAGGAAGTTCATGTCCTCTATTCCCGGACAATGAACACACTATTATATGGTCATTAAGAGAATTGAAAATCTCAATGTCCTTACACTCATAGAATTATATGGTATCCTTAGTGGATACCAGATGAAGATGAACATACAAAATTCATCTTGCAACTCTTCTAAAAATCAGTAGAGTATAGCCATTCATGTGGTTGAAAGGGACTGTAGTGAACCATAAATCATCTCATCTACTACCTTGAAAACATATAAAAGGGTCCTTTTATCACCTTCCCGGAGACACCAAGGGATAGCTACATACAAGGAAGCCCATTCCAAGAGACAAACTCTTCTCAAGCCTTTGTGTCTACTAATGAAAGCAGTGGCAACTCTTTATTCACTCTTGAAGATTTAGACTGCATCCATCCAGATGATCTGGAATACATGGAGATAGTCTAGTAAATGACTCTTCTCACTCACATGACCAAGAAGTTCAATAAAAGGATAGGTAGAAAGTTTCCCAG
The DNA here is from genome assembly GCA_018326465.1 of Flaveria floridana. Classification (NCBI taxonomy): domain Eukaryota; kingdom Viridiplantae; phylum Streptophyta; class Magnoliopsida; order Asterales; family Asteraceae; genus Flaveria; species Flaveria floridana. The sequence continues at coordinate 11,019 of BJCO01380425.1, read as the reverse complement.
CAATGCAACCAGTGAAAAGTTTGTATTGGATAAAAGGAAGGTGAAGTGTTACAAATATAACCAAATGGGACATTTTTATAGAGTGTGCAAGGCACCAAGAACAAATGATGGCCAAGCATAATCCAGACCAAACTATACTGATGAAGTTCCACAGACTAAGAAGCCTAAGCAGCAAGATACAGGTGTTGTTGAAGAAGGAGACTTTGACTGGAGCTTTCAGGTTGAAGATGTTTCTCCAAACCAAGCACCGATGGCTGATCATGAAGAAGCCAAGGTATTAGAACATTTTTGTACTCCTGAATATATTGCTAAAGTAAATAGATACAGGTCCTGTAACTTGAAAATGAGATCTGATCTTGAGTACTTAAAATCTTAAAAAGTTGATTTTAAAAAGCTGAGAATGATTATAAACTTATGATAAAAGATCTGGAGAAAACTGTTTTAACTCTTAAGCATGAGCACACAAACTACAGGGATCAAATTAAAGATCTTATTACAAAGTTAACTGAATACCAGACTGAGCTTGTGATCAGCAAAGCTAGCGCAAAAAAGTGTGTTCTTAAAGAAAAGACATTCAAGAACATTATATCCTCATCCTTGCATGCAAAGATTTGTTATCATAATAAGCAGGGACTGAGATCTATTGAGATATCTCCTCCACACACTCTACTATCTGTAAGATCTCCAAGGTGTGAAACTTGTTAAGATGAGCTTCCTTTTATAGAACCCATTCAAGAAGAGGATGAAGATGAAGAGGAGATGGTGAAGGATGGATCCGAGAGAAGTGAAGAAGATCATCTTAAGAAGGGTCACTATTCTCCTGAGTAGAGGAAAGAACTAGGGATGACCAAGTCTAAGAAAAAGAACTTGATCAGGGCAGCCAAGAGAAAGTCAATGAAGGCTCAAGAGATCAAGGCAACCTTCAACTCTAAGCAGAAACAAGTCTTTATCTCTGCTAGATTTGAAGTGGTGAATACTGAATACTCAACCGTGGACTTTAGTACTAAGCGCCCTAGTTCATGTCCAACTCATCCCTATGAAGAAAAGACAGCTAATCAAATATGCATCAGTGCTGCACAGCTTGAACCATCCAGTTCCAAAAGCAACCTCACCATAAGAAGCCCGCTACATATGGAAGTAGGAAGTGATCAAGCTCAGCCTTCTACTAAAAAAAGACTCTTAGAAGGAAGCCAACTAAATGTTTCATGTGTAGTAGTACTTCTCATCTTACTAAGGATTGCATTTACAATCCCAAAATTACTATCCAGATAACTAAGAAGAAAACTTCTGAGAAAAAGATGAAGAAGATATCTTAGGAAGGAAAATCTCTTCCTTTCGAAGCTCCAATGTGAAGAAGAAAACAAGTGAAAAGTTGCCTTCAGAAGAAAATTTAGTCTAGGAAAAAAAAGAATGATTCCGAAGTACTAAAGTCTGTAGTGGATGCAAACTCTTCCAAATGTCAAGTCTCCAAAACTTCCAAATTCATCAAAACTTTTGAAGCTTTAAAGGTTAAGTCTAGTCTTCCAAGGATGGTGTGGAAGATAAACGAAGACCATATGACTGAAAGCTTTTGATTAACAACAACAAATGATCATTAAAGCTTGCATATAAGATCAATTACTGTTGTATTGTCTTTAGTTCACTTCGAAAGGCCCAAGACCAACAAGGATTGGGTTTCCAAATGTAACTAACCATCTCTTTTTGTGCAGGAACAACTAAAGACCAAAGGAAATGTATGGATCATTGATGTGGCTGTTCCAGGCACATGACAGACAATGACTCTTTGCTTTAAAACTTTGAGAAAATTCATGGAGGGCCAGTTGCTTTTGAAGGAGATTCAAGTGGTTACATTACTGGAAGGGGCAGGGTCATAAATGGTAAGCTTAGCATTGAGAAGGTAAACTTTGTCAAGGAGTTTGGGTACAATCTACTGAGTTTATCCTATTTTGTGATCAGATACACAACATGCTCATTACTGAGCATAAGTGCACTGTTATCAAGCCTGACATGGTCATACTCAATAGCATATCCTACTTAGAACCCCTAGGAAAGGGAACATGTACAAGATGAATTTGTAGAAAACATCCCCTTCATGAGAAGTTTCTTGCTTTTTATCTAAACAAAATAGTGATAAGTATTTCCTCTGGCATTAAAGAATTTTCCATTGTAAACTTTAAAAACATAAATAAATTAATTAACAATGATTTGGTAACTGGAATGCCAAAGAAAGAGTTTAGAAGTGATTACCAATGTATTGCATGTCTAAAAGGAAAGAAACAAAAAGTGTGTTACAATCCAAAGGAAAGGAACTCCATCACTATACCCCTACACTTATTACATATGGTTTCCTTTGGCTCCACCAGTGTAACGAGTCTAGGAAGGACCTTTTATTGGTTGCTGATCACAGATGATTTCATAAGATTCAATTAAGAATTCTTCCTTAGAACTAAGGATAAGACTCCTGAGATCTTAAAAAACTCCATTCTGAAAATGGAGAATCAATATGATCACCAGGTCAAAACCATAGGATGTAATCAAGGAACTGAATTCAAGAACCAAATCCTTAATACATTTTGTGATAAAAAGGATATTACAAGATAATATAGTACTCCTAGGACTACTCAGCAAAATGATGTTGCTGAGAGGAGAAACACGACACTTATTGAAGCCGCAAGAACCATGTTATCCGATTCTAAACTGCCAATCACCTTCTGGGCAGAGCCAGTTAATATTGTCTGCTATGTGCAGAACAGAATTTTAGTAATCAAGACTCATGGTAGGACTCCTTATGAGCTGTGGCACAAAAGTAGATCTTTCATTGGTTTCCTCGGATCATTTGGATGTCCTTGCACCATCTTGAATACCAAAGATCAAGTAGCCAAATTTGCTAATAAATCAGATGATGGACACATCATTGGATACTTTTCTCAAGCTAAAGCTTATAGAGTATACAATCTCAAATTTAGAGTAGTTACGAAGTCAGCCAATATGACTTTCAATGAGCACACTCCTAGTGTCAAAGGTTCTAGTCCTGATTGGCTATTTGATCTTGATTTATTTACCAACTGTCTTAAAAATATTATTAATATGTTTCAAGATCTACAGGTAATGTATCAAAAGGAAATTCTGACCCAAGATTTGAGCTGAGAAGACCAAGCAAGAAAACTATTTCAGCTCCAGTGGTAACTAACCCTACAAATAGAAATCCTATCAGCGCAGCCATGAAAAATTTAGTTGATACATCTGAGGTGTCTATAAATTCCATCATAGAGGCAAAGAACTCAAATGATGGAGTCTACAATGTAGGAGGAAATATAGGTGATAGTGATCAAGAATTTTTTGATGTTGATAACTACTCCATAGAAGACAACATCAATGATGTCACACACTCATTGGATCAAACTTATCTTGATAAGTGTATTGATGTGGTGGACAACACTCCATTGCTAGATTTGAATTTCACAAAAATTTAGATTTGTACAAAACTTGTTGTGATTCCTCAACCAAGAATCCGCAAGTCACATCCAACCATAAAAATCATTGTAGATGTTGAGACAGGGGTTATAGCAACAGGACAAACACATGATAAAAATATTTGTTTATACTCTTGTTTTTTTATCTTGGATTGAGCCGAAGAAAGTTGATGAAGCTTTGAAGGATGGTAGTTAGGTTGAAGCAATATAGGAGGACCTAATTCAATTGAAAAGAAAAAAAGGTTTGGAACCTATGTCGTCTTCATCAAGGAAGGCCACAATAGGTACCAAGTGGGTTTTTAGGAACAAGAAGAATGATAGAGGACTTGTCACCAAAAACAAAGCAAGACTAGTTGTTCAATGATACACACAAGAATAGGGTATTGACTATGCAAATATATTTTGTTCCAGTGGCAAGATTTGAAGTTGTTAGGATATTTCTTGCTTTTGCTGTATCTAAGGATTTCAAGGTCTACTAACATGATATCAAATATGCTTTCTTATATGGGTTGATTGATTAGGAAGTGAATGTCAAACAACCGCCTGGCTTTGCAGACCCAGATCATCCCGATTATGTCTACAAGCTTGACAAAGCTCTTTATGGGCTACATCAAGCTCCCATAAAGTGGTGTGAGACACTATCTCAGTATCTCTTTCAGCATGACTATAAGAGAGGTACTATTGATGGAACACTCTTTATTAATAGATAGGGAATGACTTGATGTTGGTTCAAGTTTATGTAGATGACATTATCTTTGGGTCACCTAATCCAAAGCTTTGCAAAGACTTTGAGAAACTAATAAAGAATAGATTTGAAATGGGTGACATGAGGGACCTTAATTTCTTTCTAGTAATTTAAGTGAAGCAGATTGACAATGGCATCTTAATAAATCAATCAAAGTATGTACAAGACACACCCACCAGATTCAACTTGACTGAATGTAAGGTTTAAAAGACACCCATAGCAAGAAACCACTCTCTAGGACCTGATCTTGAGGGGGAGTGTGTTGATAAACATCTTTATAAGGCTATGATTGGGTCTCTCATGTATCTCATAGCCAGCAGGCCTGATATTATGTTTGTTACATTTATTTATGTAAGATATCAAGCCAACCCCTAGTTGTCACACCTGGTTGTTGCTAAGAGGATTTTTAGATATCTCAAAGGTGCTCCAAAATTAGACCTTTGGTATCCAAAAAATTCTGACTTCAATCTATATGCTTATACAAATAGTGACTATGGTAGTTGCAATATGATGCAAAGTTTACGTCTGGGGGATGTTAATTCCTTAGTGGAAGGATAGTCTGTTGGCAATGCAAGAAGCAATCCTATGTGTCTGCATCAACTTCTTAAGCAAAATACATTGTTGTTGTAAGCTGCTGTGCTCAAGTGCTTTGAATTCAGAATCAGATGCTAGTCTATAAATTCCACTTCAAAGATACTCGTGTCCATATAGACAACAACAATGTTATCTTTATTACAAAGAATCATGTGCAGCACTCAAGGACAAAACACATCAACATAAGGTATTATTTATTAAAGATAATTTTGAAAAATGATTGATAAAACTAGTCAAAGTTAACACAAATAAGCAATATGTTGATCTGTTCATGAAAGTTTTTGATAAGTAAAGATGTAAGTATCTTGTACCAGCTATTGGGATGACTAACTTTGAGTAGATCTTCTTAAATTAAACTCAAGATTATTTAAAATATGTGTGGTTTAAGTTGTCTATATCATCACTTACTAAGCTCAGTTTACTTTAAAAGAAAACTTTTAAAAAGATATTCCTATAAATTCTGAAAATTTAAGATATATTTTCTCTCGTAAGACATTACGTTGTCTTCGGAAGAACATTATTTCTTGAATTCAAATAACTACTTATAAGACATTTACATTCAAAAAAAATTCTTATATATTTTTCGAAGCTTAAATATGCTTCTAAGTACTTATATGTTTTTAAAGGACAATTTTCTTCCGAAAGCAATTAAGTCTCAGAAGCTTTATTCTCATCTGAATAAAACTTCTTAATTTTAATCTCATTCCGAAACCAAATATATCTCTAAAGTAAAAATACTGTAAATATTTTTCTTCCAAAGAAAAATTTTCATTAAGGTAAGAAATATCTTTCAAAATGAAATTGGCTTCGAAAGCTTTTCAAAACTTCCGAAGACAAATTACCTTCGGAAGATTTTCGACTTCCAAGAAAACTACCTTTTTAGACACTTTTTCAGAGATGGGACCGACATCTAGTTTTCAATTTTTTTGTATTAACTTTGTCTCGAATCCAGTTCATATAAATATACCTTTAACGGTTCCCACTCTTTCACTTTCTTCTTTATCTATAAGAGCTCCTAACCTAAATTTACCCACAGACCGCCTTTATTCTTACCATTCTTCATCACAAAGCTACTAAAAAATGGCCAACCCTGATCCATGAAACTAACCCAATTCCTCCATGCAGTTACACAGGCAAGACAATCAGATTGCTCTGTTAACATCTGAGAAATATCCTAGTTTCTCAGATCTTTGAAGTTTCTTGGCTCTGTCTAACTATTTCACCACCCTCATCATAGATCTACCATTGTATGAAGATCAGCTCTTAGAGTTCTTAAGGACCTACCAAGAAGTCATTATGGATGGTGAGAAGGCACTGTCTGCCAAAGTGTAGGGGAGGACAATCTTAATCATTCCAGCTACCATCAATACACATCTAATGCTGGATGATAAAGAAAGAGAGTTGTTCTTTCCAAAATCTTTTGTAAATAACTTATTCAGGCAAATGGCTATGAAGGTGTTTACTCTGTAATAACCTTCAAGAAAGGAAAGGTCTACAACTAGTGGAACTACCTCCTCTATGTAGTCATCCACTCCCTATCCAACCAGCATTGAGCATGGGATCAAATTCTTGAATACCTTTCCTACATAGTCCATGGAATGGTTCAAGGGGTCAAGTTCAGGTATTCTTAATTTGTATATACAAATCTGCTTGAAAACTTGGACTCTTAAAATATTACATGTTCCCTAGATATGTTGAACATCTTCTTAACTGAAATGGGCTCACAGTTAAGAGTAACATGTAACATTCTTAAAATAGGATAGATGAAGCCTAACATCTTTAAGACAATAAGAAAGCCTACAGTAGGCTTCTCAGGGGTGGAAACAACCCTTGTCCCAAAAATGTTAGAGCTCATTGCTCAAGGTGATAACTTGGAAACACAAGCCAATGTTGAACCCCACAACTTCTACATCTGCACCACCCATACAGCCTCAAATAACCCTCACCTACTCAAGAAGACCTAAACAAACCCCTGCATAAATTATTCAGTTTGTGCAGGCTCCCATATACTCACCCATACAGGAAGAAGTTGACACTAGAGCTCCCACTTCTCCTGATGAGTAAACCACTCCTATTAATTCTTTGATAAGTGCTAAGGTTCCTCATGCTCAGCCTGATGAGCTCACAACACCAGCCTTAAGCCTTCACTTAAAGTCTCAAAACTCTAGTGAACAACCTTTAGGGGAAAGCTGCCATCCCCAGCCTCTATACCTTAATCACCAATCCCAAACCTTAAAATCTATGATGATGTGGATATAGGATTCAGTGAGTACCATGAGTCTTTTTTCTCTACCCCTGCTCAAGGAGAGATGAGTGCTCCTGAATCACCCATGTCTAGCCCACATCATCTGCCCCAAACTAAGGTGGACCTCCCTGAACCTGTTAAGGAAGTCCATATGGAAGAGGCTTTTACTTTTGCAAGTGATTACATTATTAACACCTCAACCATGGCAACCCAGTCCATTGACACTTTAACTAAAGCTGTCATGGTGTAGGGGAAATCCAACACCCAAGAACTCAATGCTGGTGATGAGAAAGAAGACTTTGGTCCTATTCTCTTATCCTCCATGATTCTTCTGATTATGATTAGGGGAGTCTGTAACTAAAGGTGCATAAATCGACCACAACTTACACCTATTTAGTTTCAAAGGTTAGTCACCTGGAATCTCAAGTAGCTAACTTACAAAAAGGGCCAATGACCAGTAACTTAAGATCACCAATCTCAAGGGCATGCTAACTAAGAGACCTCTCAGGAGAACTCAACCAGGGCCACAAGAACATGTATATATGGTGGATCTAACCTTTAGCTAAGGTTGATGCTATAAAAAATAGGGAAAAAGTCCTACCTTCAATCACAAAATATGGGAGTTCTTCCCAGAGTATGGAAATAGAGGATTCACCACTCTCACTTTCACTTGTTCATACTCAGTAACCTACTCAGGTTCACATTGATATGGACTCACTCATTCAAAGTTTGTTTGAAGAGGGTATTACAAGGGCTATGTCTACCCCATCCTTGCTAAGAATGAGATGATAGGATGGAGGTAGGATGTTAATAGATGATCCCTGATACTCCTTAGTCTTCAGGGGTAGCAGGAAGTCTTGAATTTTTAGACCCTGGAGTACTATGAGAGCCTTTCTCTAGTTCACATGCCACTTGCTAATCCAAGTCAAAACAGGCAAGCTCACAGACTAGCTGAGAGGATTTAAGATATGGTGGTTGAAGAGTACTGATTAAGAACTTTCCTACATAGACAAAGGCTAGGGGGAAATATTATTGGTCAACTGGATGTTAAGGTGGACCCTAAAATTAGCTTCGAATGAGAAACCTTGGCTGAAGGCCTAGTAGTAGAGCCTATGAACCTTGAGACAGGAACTGCTTCAACATCCATTACCCTCAGTGAGGCACCAGCTGGTGAAGGTGTCTTACAACCTCTTTTTAGCCAGAGGTCAAGTACTACACCAAACAATGAAGTCCAAAGCTTTCTTTACCCTGAGTCATCTAAGCATGTGAGTGATAAAGGGGAAAGAATGTTGACTCCTTAGGACATTGAGAAGGAGGAAAGAGAGAGGAAGGGAAAACTAAAGGGAGAGAGTTCAAGAGAGACCCAAGGCTTTATGGAAGATGCAATCAGGGCTGCCCCCAGGCCAAGCACTCAAGATGATAAGTTACGGGTAGCCATATTGAACTACTTGTGGACTAGAAACTATAATATATATGAACTCATCTCTCTTCCCTTAGAAAAGTTGAATGAATTGCTGACACTGAGTTGTTAAGGAGAGAGATGAGGCTGAGGATGCAGAATTGCTCCTCAAAATCAAAGAAAAAAGAAGGAGAAAGAGACTCTATGAAAAAGCTCCTACTCTACCCCTAGTTCAATAAAGCCCTGAGAAATCGGCTATGGAAATTGATCAACAACCTCATGTAGACAGGGAACAAGATAGACAGAATATGATAACATATCTAAGTGGCACATGCCTCTATCAGGTAGCAGCACTTCTTCCTTTGTCCTATGAATACACAGAGCTTGAATACCTCAAGTAGCTTGAGCAACAAGTGCTAAAAGAGCAAACAAACTATTAAGAGAAAGATGAGGGAAGAGGCTACAAAGTCAAGAGCCACCATCAAAGCAAGTCTAAAGAAATCTACTAATAGGCAGAAGATGGTGAGCTTCTTGAAGTTGTATGGATTCTCAAGAAGGAAGCTTGGTCTAATGTCTCTATCCACCATGGATGAGCACATTAGAGTGATCAAGTAGAAGGTCAAAAGGGGTGAGCTTGTTGACTTGCATTTTCCACCAAGTTAGGCTGCACTTGAAGTTGAGGTTAATGTTGAACCACAAGAGACAACACAACCTGAACCTAATCTGGACCACAACCAACTTCTTGTTCTGATTCACAGCGGGGTCCTGATCTCTCTTCTTCTAAACCTGTAAAGGAAAAGGACCCACCAGAGGAAGACTAACAAGAACAACCTGGTACTGAAGGCCAGTATACTCAAATAAAATCTAGAAAAATGAAGAAAAGTATGGCTATAAAAAAGGACAGTAAGAAGAAGAAGAAGTCCAAGGCATCCACCTCTACACCTCAGGATGAGTTAGAGCATCCTGAGGTTACTCAAGAAGAGGCTGCTCAACCAAGTTCAACTAATATAGAGTCTCTTGCTACTGGGAGACCCATCATGTCCTAGATGTTTGCTACTAATCCAGATAGATGGTATGTCACTAGAGATCAAAGAGGTCAAGATATCTATTTCTAGCAAGACATACTTGACTTTCCTTTGTATGATCTCTATAACATGAGAATATACTTTGAGAGTCTGAGGGATCCTGATCAAATAATTAGAAAGGGAATGGTCTTGATCCTGATAAGGACTATCAAAAGATGAAGATCAAGACTTAAAGGTTTCTTCTGTTTTAGTAACATCCGCCTATGGAGAGTTTGTAAGGATTACACTTAAAGGTTGATGCAACCAAAGAGCTCTCAGTGTGCACCACTGAAGTACAAGGAAGTTTCTTTAAAAGATTTGATACAACTCAGTGAATTATGCTAAGTATCAAATCTTTCAAAGTCAAAATTCCATATCTTTTAAAGCCAAAGATGAAGTATTCTGATGCCAAAGACTGATTTCTTCCAAAAATAGAGAACACGTGCTTTCTCTGATCATCTTTTGACAAAAGCTAAACTACTTTCTGCTGCCATCTCTGAACACTCACCAGCTTAGATGAGTTGATAAAAAGGTCCATACTTTTGTTTTTCAGTAACTATCTAATCTTGTACTTTTATGTTTTTTTTGTAATATATTAGGATGTGAGCTATGGTATGTCATAGTCACAAGTTAAAATACAATCTTCCTTTTGACACTAGATTGATCTTGTTGTCTAGATTAGTGTTTCTAGCTGGCTTTCAAAGTATAGGCGGCGGTAGAATGTAGTATAAAGTGTCTTAAGTACTTGTCTTTCTATGTATGCTTTGTAACAGTTGTAAAGAGCTTGAGAGCAATATCCATAATTCTTGAAAACCAATATTATCTTGTTATTGTTCTATCTCATATTAGTTGTGTTCTTAGTATCATCATAAACCTGATTCTCTATTTGAACTGTTAAGTGTTCTAAGTCTATCCTAATTGTAAAACTGTTGCATTGACTCCCTTCTTATCTGTACTTCAATTTGCTATACATTTTTTCATCTTTAAGTTGCTTTAATTTTTTTCTTTTTTATACGTTATTAGACAAAAAGATCTCATCAACTTTGGCCGACCCCTTTATTTGATTCAAATATAAATGTAAATGTAGCAAAATCCATATTGTTTTCTTGTCTTTATTTTTTTTACTGTAATAATTAGTATTAATATATTGTTATTTTAGATATAAATATAAGTAATAAAAACAAAGAATTATAAAATACCAATTTTTATATGAAATTGTATAATTATGTTTGATCAATTTTATGTTAAAATAATTCTTATGTTATTTTATAAATTATATATATATTTTTTAAATAATTATTTAGTAAATAATAAACAAAACTGATATTTAATGAAAATGTCTTTGCTAAAAAATAGAATGATTTTAAAAAAATTAACATGTTAGAATGAAATACTTTTTAGAAATTATTATTAGTTTTGAAATATTTATTGCCCCTGTTTTATTAATTTAATGATATATATGTATATTTTTTTAATTTAATGTTAGTTTTGCCATGCAT
>BJCO01380378.1:0-11514 GCA_018326465.1 Flaveria floridana | reverse complement strand
GCGTTAGAAAAAACGGGTGAAGTTTATATTATTATAATATCTTCCCTTGAACTACGGCTGTTCAAACCGCTCGCCGTTCGCTGCTCGTTCGAACGTTCGCTTGGAATTTGCTCGAAAAATGTTCGTTCGAACTTCTGCTCGGTTGTAAACGAGTCGATCGGCTCGGATCGATTTGTAAACCAACCAAGCACGAGCAAAAGTCCGCTCGGCTCAGTTCGAATCAAATTATTTTATATTATAATATATAGTTCATATATAGCACTCTAGTAGATTTGACTCATTATATACAAATGTACAACTATATTTATACATGTTAGATCAATCAACCTAATAAAAAAATTATCACTTAGCATAAAAATGAAATCATGTGTCACTAAGAAATTTTTCTAGACATTGCTCTTACTCGTAGTTGATCATCTCATGCTTTCACGTTTCGTTCTCTGTAATATGCTCACCGTCTCATCGCTTACAACCTTAGCATCATCGTCAACCATAATGGATTGTTATTCATAAAAATGTTATGATATAGAATGTGGTGGTTTTTTAAGTTATTAAACCCTATAGCACAAAATCATCATTGTCTCTTATTGTAATATAAATCGGATGACACACTAGATAGTTGAGGTGTCGATCGTTTACGCTCGCTCGACGCTCGATCAAAAAATTAACGCTCGGAAAATGCTCGTTCGGTTTTCCGCTCGGTTGCAAACGAGTCGATCGGCTCGGTTGCAAACGAGTCGATCGGCTCGGTTGCAAACGAGTCGATCGGCTCGGTTCAGTAACGAGCCGAACATGAACAAAGATCCGTTCGGTTCGGCTCGGCTTGGCTCGACTCGTAAACAACCCTACCTTGAACAAGCAAGAAGAATCCAAAATACGGTATCTTTATAGATTCGGTTCATCACCTCCGAAGAAAACCAGGTCCAAATAACCGGAAACAACCGGTCACTACTCGGGTATTGTTAGAATTTGGACCACCTGTTGAAATTACTGCAAACATTAGTTTTGACCTCCAACCATTCGATGAATATCTTCTTTTGCTACAAGAATTTCCACAATTTAGAGAGAGAAAATCCGTCTGATTCTTCATGTAGATGTTTTGCTGTTGAATCAGCTCGTTTGATGCTAGTTTGAAGGTGATTCCAACTGAAATTCAGTGTAATTTGATCGAATTTTGGTTTTAGAGAGAGAAATTCCGTCTGATTCTTCATATAGATGTTTTGCTATTGAATTTGCTCATTTGATGCAAGTTTGAAGGTGATTTGAACTGAAATTAAGTTTAATTTGATCGAATTTTGGTTTTAGAGAGAGAAAATCCGTTTGATTGTTGATATAGATGTTTCTGAAGCTCTTTGGTGTTGAATCAGCTCATTGGACGCAAGTTTGAAGGTGATTTGAACTGAAATTGAGTTCATCTGCTGTAATTCTGTTGAATTTTTGGTTTTAGGAGAGAAAATCCGTTTGATGGTTAAAATAGATGTTTTGGTGTTGAATTTGCTCATTTTATGCACGTTTGAAGGTGATTTGAACTGAAATTGAGTTCACCTGCTGTAATTCGCTCGAGTTTTTGGTTTTAGAGAGAGAAAATCCCTTCGGTTGTTGAATTCGCTCGTTTAATGCAAGTTTGAAGGTGTTTTGAACTGAATTCAGTCGATCCGTTGTGATTGAAGGTGAAATTCTAGGGTTTTGTGGAGAATTACGTGTTTCTAGACTACAGATCTGCGTTGAGAGTCGTTTATCGTAGTGAAATGACATCTTCAGAGGTTAATCACATGAGAGGAGGCAAGGACACGTTCTCTGTTTCTAATTTTAGCGACGTAAATGATGCTGTTGGTGATTCGAGAGCTGTTCATGCTGTTTCCGGTGCCGGAAAAGGTACTCGCCGGAGTTTTTTTATGTGTAAATTAGTTTTCCGATTTGATGTACGAATGATTAATCGTTTTTTTTTTTCGGGTAGTTGATGCGGATGCTGCTCTTTACAAGGAGTTATGGCGAGCTTGTGCTGGACCTCTTGTTACGGTGCCTCAAGAGAAAGACCTAGTGTTCTACTTTCCTCAAGGGCACATAGAACAGGTTTGTATTTGCTATTTTATTGCTAAGTTTTGTAGCTGTCGTGTTCATTTTTATCATTTTTACTTCAAAATTGTATGAATTTGTGTGAATGGAGTTTTAAAATAGTTACTGTGATGAGTTGTTTCCAGTCTGTGAGTAATCTGAAGGAGTTATTATGGATTACCAACACATATTCTTGTTCTTGAGTTAGGAGTTTTTAAATAACAGTGGCGGAGATTGAACGCAAGTATAGGCCCCCCGAAAGTCACGGGATCCCAATCAGGGGAGGCCGAACTCGATACTAATAAAATTTTTAGACAAAATACACGTGAATTTCCACTTCGGGGCAAGATAATACATCTACATGGCTGGGCGTTATAGTCCAGTGCGCCCAAGGGTGTTAGGACCCATGTGGCCCGTGAACGAGAGCGAGAGGGGGAGGGGGTAACAGCTTAACGAGCGTGAAGAGAGGGGCTTTAGAGGGTGAGGGGGTAAAGTGGGTAGTATTAAAATAAAAGAGGGTTGGGTGGAGTTGAGGGGTTTAAACCATTTCCTTAGGGTGAGGTGGAGTAAAAGGGAAAGTGGGTGATGTCTCACTTACGTGGAGTTAAGGGCTTTAGATCATACCCCATAGCAATATCATCAGGTTCTACAGGTTTGGTCAAGAAGCTAACATGTTCCAAGTATTTAGTGATTCTTTTCTAGATTTTCACTTGTCTTAACTGTTCATATGTTACAAATATCACTGAATACGGTGATTATAAAATGTGACATGTTTGTTTGCGATTTATTCTTGTAGTAATCGTGATGATTTTAAATTGTAAGCAAAGTAATTACTTTTATTTTAAGAGGCCCTGGTTCTACGATTCGCGTTAGGTCTCATAAAAAGTTGAGCCAACCCTGTATTTGAGTATCTAGCTGTCATATCCAGTTTTATTATTTTACTTCAAAACTTTGTTTGCATAAAATAGTCACTGTTGATGAGTTGTTTCTGGTCTGTTTGCAATCTGAAGGAGTTGTTATGGATATCTTGTTTGTTAGGTTGAGGCCTCAACAAATCAGGTGGCGGAACAGCAAATGACGATGTATAATCTTCCATCAAAGATCCTCTGTCGTGTTATGAATGTGCAATTGAAGGTAGATTTGTTTCAGATTACTGAATTTGATGTTTATGGTTGACTGATTGTTGATCTTTTGAAAATATATCATTGGTGTTGGGTATGCAGGCTGAATTAGAGACCGATGAGGTGTTTGCCCAAATAACTTTGATGCCAGAATCTAATGTGAGTCTTACCTTTAGTTTGATTACTGATCAACCCACTTGGATATGTGTGTATATTATTTAGTTAATAGTTTTTTACAATGAAACTCTTTGAACAGCAAGATGAAAATGCTGTTGAGAAAGAACCAGCACCGCCTGCGCAAGCTCGGTTTCATGTGCACTCTTTTTGCAAGACTTTGACTGCTTCTGATACAAGTACTCATGGTGGCTTTTCTGTTTTGAGACGCCATGCTGATGAATGTCTTCCCCCATTGGTTAGTAGCTTACCTTTTAGAGGTCTACAGTCTTCAGGTTATATTTCAATTGTGTTTTGATACTTAAAAAATGATCACCTGGTTGTGACAGGATATGTCAAAGCAACCTCCAACACAGGAACTGACAGCAAAGGATTTGCATGAAAATGAATGGCGTTTCAGGCACATATTTCGTGGTAATTAGCAGCATCTTTTAGAGCTTGGTTTTGTACAATATAATATACGTATATTGCATGTATAGACAAGGTTGAACTAAACAAGGGGGAGATTTTAAACTTAATCATGGAGTTTCCATGTGATCATAGAATGTTTGAAAGTCATAGTTTGGTCATCCATGTTAGTTGGTTGAATTTGAAATTTGTTCTGTTATTATACACAAAGTTCTCAGGTAATTATGCCTCTGCTTTTCTCAGTTCGTGTAACTCATAATTTGTCAATATTAGGTCAACCAAGAAGGCATCTGCTTCAAAGTGGTTGGAGTGTCTTTGTTAGTTCTAAAAGGCTTGTTGCTGGGGACGCCTTTATATTCCTAAGGTAATAACAGATCTCATCATGTATCACATCTTTATCTACTTCTTTGAATACCTGACAAGTAAACTTGATATATAGAGGTGAAAATGGAGAGCTCCGTGTGGGGGTAAGACGTGCAATGAGACAGCAGGCAAATGTGCCATCATCTGTCATATCCAGTCATAGCATGCATCTCGGTGTCCTTGCCACTGCATGGCATGCTATCCAAACAGGAACAATATTTACAGTCTATTACAAGCCTAGGTAAGTGATTTTAGCACGTGTCAAAACAGCCCATGTTGGGTTGGATTGACCACTTGACTTGCAAACACTTATTCGCTCTTTTTTTTTCTTTTCTAATTTCGTTTTTCTTTTTTGTAAATAATAACGTGTTAATTAATGATTAAAGAGCAGAAGTATTATGATAGTGATCTAAATCTTTAATAATGATTTAAGAATTTGCAAGCATTATAAATGGACTCTAGGTGATATCCAACCTGTTGACCTATTTGATTTGTTCCCCTTGTTGCTAAATATTTTAGTTTGAGTTGTTTGAAAGAAAACAGAACCAAAATATACCATTCATAAGTAAACAGGTAAAAATTGCCACCTCTTAATGCAACATTTAAAAGATTGATTACTTGATTGTACATAATCGGGCTTGCATTAAATGCTTGGTGTGCTTGCCTAACCGTTAATGAAAGTATATTCTCTCAAATCTAAATGCTGTCTTAGAAATAAAAACCAATAGTCTGTAATTTCAGCTAATTATGTTTTATATGGTCTTTATTTTTCAATTTTACACTAATATTTTATATTGCTATAGAACTAGCCCTGCAGAGTTCATTGTTCCATATGATCAGTACATGAAGTCTATCAAGAACAGCTACTCCATAGGAATGAGATTCAAAATGAGGTTTGAAGGTGAAGAAGCTCCAGAACAAAGGTAGAGCTAGTGTTTTTTACCTGATTTCTTTTTATTCCCCAAATTTTGTTTTGTTACCCGGATGTTGTGACATGATAATTCCTGTAGATTTACTGGAACCATAGTTGGGATTGAAGAGTCTGATCCTAAGACGTGGCCTGAATCTAAATGGAGATGCTTGAAGGTATTACTAAGTCACATTTTTCACTTCATATGATATGTCATGCAATGTTAGCCTTTTTTTATTTGTTATTTATCATATTATAGGTGAGATGGGATGAAGCCTCGACTATTTCTCGTCCAGAGAGAGTTTCACCTTGGAAAATAGAGCCCGCTCTCAGTCCAGCAATAAATCCACTTCTGGTACATAAACAAAAAAGGTCTCGATCTAGTATGTTGCCTTCATCTCCTGATGCCACTGTTCTTACAAGAGAAGGTATTAACA
Source organism: Flaveria floridana (assembly GCA_018326465.1). NCBI lineage: Eukaryota > Viridiplantae > Streptophyta > Magnoliopsida > Asterales > Asteraceae > Flaveria > Flaveria floridana. Next base: position 6,046 of record BJCO01380378.1, on the reverse strand, counting down.
TCAACTTACTAACTTATGAATGGGTGGAGGGTCAAACCGGTAAACTCAAAAGAGTAAGCTAATGAGGAAACATGTTGAATGAGTATATTTAATTCAACCCTGCAAAAGCTTTCTACTCAACATGTAGATCACTATTGAAATAATATAAAATTTGTAATCATATTTAATACACCCTAATTACATATGGACGTTTGAACAAAAGGTGTTTTGGGTCAACCTGACTTGACATGTACTCAATTACCGGCTTGACCCATACCCAACCCACCCCCTACAAGTGGCAACACACCTGAACAAGTTTTATATTATCTCTAATGGGCCAAATGGGGAAACTTAAAATAATAAGCTAAAAAGAAAACATACCAAACGGGGTCAGAAGTTGCTCAAAACTTATTTCTAATGCATACACTGTTTTACACAAAAACATAGATTATTAATTATATATTATAATATTTATAATTATTTTAACACCCTAGTTACTCTTTACAAAGTTTTGGACAAAAGTGGTCTCAGAACCGTACAAGGCTACCCTTCTGATGTGTCAGCGAACCTGTCTGAAACGCCCATATGTCCACCTTTAGTTATGATGAATGTGTTAGAAGTGAACCATTGTTTCATAATAAGCAGTGGCGGAGCTTGACCACTCCAGAAGGGGGGGCGGAGGCGAAATTAATTTTTATTAGGGGTGGCGAACTCGAGTTTTATATGAAAATTTACACTACCGAACCAAAAATTTACACTACCGAACCAAAAATTTACACTACCGAACCAAAAATTTACACTACCGAACTAAAGTTTAACACTACCGACGAAAAAAAGAGGGGGGGCGGCGGCCCCCCCCGGTCCTAACTATGCTCCGCCCCTGATAATAAGCTAACTTGAATATAGGTTCATCACGAGCCGCTGCAGTAGACCCTTCACCTTCAAGTGCATTTTCAAGGATCTTGCAAGGACAAGAATTATCAGCATCAAAAGTCCTTTTTGCAGAAAGTAATGAGTCAGATTCATGTGGTAGGCCTATGCAATGGCCATCTTCACTAATAACAAATGAAAATCGCAAAACCGACCCCGTATCTGTCTCCGAACGTTACTTGGGAATTGATAAGATGCTACCCTTTGGAAGGCCTACCGAATCATCTTTCAATGATCTATTATCCGGTTTTGGATCTTCTGCTGGTCAAAGTCAAACCGAAGGAAAATTCAACATACAGTCAAACCCGTGGTCAACCCTACCCTCCAATCTATCTCTCAACTTAATGGGCTCAACCATGAAAGGTGCTTTTGGTGAGCATTCTGTTCATAGTAATGCAAGGGTTAATGAGCAGCAACATGGAAAGTGGCTAATGGCACCATCACTTCATTCATATCTACAAATCCCAAAATTGCCACTGGCTCAGCAAAATGAGGTTAGGAAACCAGAAGATGGAAGTTGTAAAATATTTGGTGTCCCCCTAGGTAACAAGGTTGCTTCAGATGCAAGTCAAGAATTAAAATCACAACAATACCCTTCTTTTGAATCTAGGCAGAGATCCGAACCGTCCACAGGTCTAAAAGTTATCGGTAATTCACCAACCGGTAAAGATCTAGAGAAGCAATATCAAGATTCCCAATCACAACTGAAAGTCCCGGGAGTTTCAACTAGGAGTTGTACAAAGGTACTGGTTTTGTCATATATGCTGAGCTGGTAGCTAATTAGCTACGACTCGTTTACTTAGGAACGCCTCAGTGTTTTTTTCCCCTTTATAATCTCAACTAAGACTCTCAAATCATTTTTATTCAAAAATTTTGGATTAATATAATGGCGATGTTTTTGTAATCATAACTTCACAATAACTATTTATACAATATTTTTGATACATGGGCAAGAGGTTTTTAAGGGTCAAGCTGACATGATCCCTTTCGATTTCTGATAAAAAATGACCCGCTAATTATTATAAGGTTCTATAGATTTTATTGGTGTTTCTAACTTGCATAATCCTATTCTTTTCAGGTTCAGAAGCAAGGAATGGCCCTTGGTAGGTCTGTGGATCTTACTAAATTCAACAACTATGATGAACTGATTGCTGCATTAGATGAGTTATTTGCATTCAATGGCGAACTAAAATCCCGCAATAAGGCTTGGTTGGTTGTGTACACAGATGATGAGGGTGATATGATGCTTGTTGGAGATGATCCCTGGCAGTAAGGATTTATATCTCAAAAATATTTATTCTATCTACTTTGCATATATACTCCACTGATTCTGTTTTCTAAAGTTTCAAATCATACCACTAGATGTGGCAATCTGGAACCATTTATTTACTAACGGGTTGATTCACGTTACATGTCAAACGAAAAAAGTGTAGTTAAAAAGGGAAACATAAATAACAGTTCCAAAAATGGATATCTATCGAATATATATGATCGTTATAGTCATAATTAGCAGAATAGTTATTTATAAAAGCCAGACTTTTGTACGAAAGTTGGTCTGTGTCAACCCGACCCGTTAATCAACCCACTCTTTAGTGCCCATTTTCTCTCCTTTAGTTCATATCATAAGATAAAAAAGTTTTAAGGAACCATATTGAATGGATCAAAAGTGTATTTTAGTTGCATATGGTCTCCTAAGTCATTTTATTCGGAATATTAGATTATTGAAATAACATTACTTCTATAGTCATAGTCAACACACTAATTGTTTTATGCAAATTAGAACTTTTGGACAAAAATTGGTTCAGGTCAAGCCGACCCGTCACCCAATCCACGCTTCCCACACATTCTACCAACTTAAATCTATAATATTCTCTCTAATGTCTTTTCCATGTATTATTTCTTCTTAGGGAATTTTGTGGCATGGTCCGCAAGATATTTATTTATACAAGAGAGGAGGTTCAACGAATGAATCTCGGGACTCTAAATTCAAGGGGCGAGGAGAATTCATCGGTTGCAGAAGGTGTACCTGGCAGGGACACTAGGGCTGTTCCGTCGTCTTCAAGCCCCGAACATGCATAGGGTATTTATAAAACTATATCTAGGTAACTAACTCCATTCTTTCTGTTTTACTAATTTTCATCAACATTTTAAAAAGATTAAACCAGACCAAAATAAGTCAACATCTTACAAAATCAACCGGATACATACTATAGCAATAACTGGAGAACTAATACGAAGAGTCTGGTTTTTACAGGTATATTTTGTAGTGGGATACATAGGATATGAAAGTTAGTAGGAGTTGAAATATCAAATAATTATTTGAAGTTGCATCCAAATTCATGATTAGCAAAATCTTCTCTGAATTGGAAGCAAGTATTTTGATGATATGATAATCTGGAGCTGTTATATTGATGCATGGCTCCTTAATATTATTATTGCATTATAATATTTAATATACACACGCATATATTAAGTATGGTTGTATAGGGTTAATATTGGGAACATGACATTATGTACAAAGGTGTTTTGCTAGCTAGCTTTTTGAATGTAAGGAGCAAGATGTTGACTCTAAATGGAGAGTGTAGTTTTGTAGCCTTAACTCTTGGTTCGTTTTTATTTTTATTTTTATCTTTTGACCTGAGAGCTTGTTAACGTTAAACTCACGAGAGCCACCGACATAACTGCTAATTAATGGGATGAGAGAAAACATATTTGTGTTAGATTTGTGACATTTCAATGGGGTTAAAGAGAGAAAACATATATGCGATCGTGAGTTGAAGAAGTAATAGGGTTTGATCTCGAGTCTAGAAGACGCCCAAATCCTACATTGAATAATATCAACGCCAGATTTCAAACCCTTGACACATTTAGCGCCAATTTAACATGAAATCAAAACAGAAATCGTCTGATGAACAACAAAATCAAAGATAGAAGACAATTAACTAGGAGCAAGGATCTCACGTTCTGGATTGGGGCATAAAATTGTAAATAAAGCTAATATTGAAATGTGTTTATGCGAACTCATACATTAAACATAAGAATAATTAAGCATGCAAAACTTTATATTAAAAAAAACAAAACCAATACAAACATGCGTGTTTCAACAAGGTCGTTGATTATATTTGAAACTAAAACCGTTAACAAAAATTAACATCAAATAATCACATTTGAGAAAATATATGTAATTTACATATTCATGGTATTTGTATTGCTGGAATAAAAAATTTATAAATTTTTTAAGTACAATAAAATTAGCAACAGAAGTTCGTCATACATTAAAATAGAAAATTATATTAATACAATAAAATCAGCGACGGAAGTTTGAAAACTCCTATCAAGTAAGGCCTCCGTTTGGTCTCCTAGAAGCGGAAGCTGAATCGTCATACATTAAAATAGAAAATTATATTAATACAATAAAATCAAAGACCGAACTACATTGAAAAACTTGTAGAAAATTGTTGTTTTTCTGTCGCAGATGTGAAAATTGCCAGAGAAATAATGAAATGAATTTGGCCGGAGAAAAACCCATCGGTAATTCTTTGGTAACAGACTCGTCGGTAATCCGTCACAAGAGTACCAATTAGAACAAGAAGAATGTATAAAGACTAATTGTGATTCTGAACGATTGTAATTGTATTCTAAATTAGTGTATCAAGTGGGTATTCATACCCTTATCCTCAACTATTAACTAATTACGATACGTTATAATAATAGTCCCTCTCAAGCTAAGGATAGGGACCACCCTCTAGCTTGGCACATAAGAACATGAATCTTTTAAGTTGGTAGCGGCTTTGTAAATATGTGCAATCTGATTATTCGTTGAAACAAAATGCATATGGAGTTTCCCATATGCTACTTTTTCGCAAACAAAGTGAAAATCAATTTCAACGTTCTTTATTCTGAGTATGAAAGATCGAATTAGGTTCAAGGTAGATAGTGCGCATGCAAATTGTCACATAGATCCCGAGTTCACAATAATACACCATATAGCAGGTTGAAGCTTCAACAATTATGGAATGAAACCGTCGTTCAAACATAAGATTAGAAAAGAAGAGAAGAATATGTTCTGACAAAAGTATATAAATCAAACCAAAGGGTGTAGCCTATCGTACCTTGTGTATACAGTGGTGTCTCTTATCCTAAGGTTGAGCATTAAACTAACGTGATGGACAATGATATAGACTTTGAAATTGGATTAAGATAATTCTAAACAAAAATATAAAAAAGAAACTTACAATCATATACGACCATAAGGTATTTTCAGAACAAAAGTAGGAGATTATAATGATGAAATAAAACCCATTAATTACTTATTAAATAAATCTATTTTTGTTCAAGCAAGTCATAAACAAACAATGGCAAATTCGTTCAAACAAATGAACATGTTTCCAGACTTGTAGATATTGCAACTAAATATATCTATGGTTCTGTATCATTACCATCCAGCCTATTTTACAAACACTTGCATATATGCATACTCCATATATCAACACCAAACAGCAAAATTTTCTTCTTTTTTTTAATTTTTGGAAAAAGATAATAAAATAGAAAGAATTTAAATGGGACGCTCGAGATCACGAGGCGTCGTCTTCTGCAGAATCTTTTGAATTCTCAACTGGCAGTGAAGATGATTGGTCGATTTCCTTGCGAGAGGCTTCCCAGAGCTGCTGTTCTATCCCCAGCTTCCTCAGTTCTGTTAACCCACGTTCAACTGCAAGAAACCGAAAGGAAATACAAAATATTATAAAGATAAATATGGCTTTTTAAGGGCTCCAAGTCGGGTTGGTGGACCCGCAGACATTTTTTGTTCATTTCTAATATAAATAGTTGTTACGTTAAATATGATTAAAAAACTATATTTTAAAAACAATGACCGGGTTATAAGAGGTTGCATGCATAATAAGGTTTAAAAGTACGGAATCGAGCCTCGAGGCGTTTTCCCGTCGCCTCATGAGGCGTAAGCCTCGAGGCGAACCGAGGCGCAAGCCCGAGGCGGAATTAAAAAATAAATATAAAAATTATATATCTTGTAAAAAATAAAATGCAGACTAATTTCATAATCGGATTTATCAATAACATTAAAAAAACACATTAAAAAGACATAGAATATTTGAAAGTGACACAAAGAGTCTAAAAC
>BJCO01380357.1:0-11619 GCA_018326465.1 Flaveria floridana | reverse complement strand
GAATCCGACCATTGTACTCAAGGACCTATCCTTATCTTGAATGATGATATCATTTCAATGCACTCTAAAATGAAAAAGTAGATTGAATAACAATAGAAGACTAATTGATTGCAGGTGAGAGAGATAGAAAAGATAAAAATCTAAGAATTAGAAGCCAGTTGAAGTCCGACTACTCCACCGCAACAATGATCTTGAAATTTGATATTACAGACACTTCAAGAAGTGCAAAACTACCACGCAGCTCTGGGATGCACTAAAGCTGATGTATGAGGGGTCTACTGAAGCTATAGAAAACAAAAAAAAGACATCCTGAAGTAGCAGCTTGAGAATTTCACCTTCAAAACAGGTGAGACCATGACTCAACAATACTTTTGGTATGTTGAGATTGTCTTTTCTCCTTAATGGATATTGGAGTGAAGCTGGAGAATAGGGATATTATGAGGAAATTCATGTCCTTTCCTCCTAGACAAGAATACACTACTGTTTGGTCATTAAGAGGACTAACAACCCTAATAACCTTACTCTTACCGAGTTATATGGCTTCCTCATTAGCTACCAGATGGAGATGAACATGCAAAATCCACCTAGTAACTCCAGCAATCAGTAGAGTTCTGCCCTGCATGTGGTTGAAAGGGATTATTAAGAACAACATCACCATTAAATCTCATACTCTGACAACTCACGAAAGGTCCCTTTCATTACATTCCAATAAACACAAAGGGAGAGCTACATCCAAGGAGGCCTATTCCAAGAGACAAGCTTGTCATAGGCCTTTGTGTCTCATGATGAAAGCACAGGCAACTTTCTCTTCACCTTTGAAGGAGGCTTCGATAGGAAGCTTCCAGGTAAAAGATGTGTCTCCAAACCAGGCACTGATGGTAGATATTGATAAAGCCAAGGTATTAGAACATCTTTATACTCCAGAATGCATTGCTAAAGTAAATAGATATAGGTCCTATAACCTAGAGATGAGATCTGAGCATTATTCCTTTAACATCTTAAAATATGATTTCAAAAGATATGAAAATGAATATAAGTTAAAAATAGAAGACTTAAAGAAAACCATTTCAACTCTTAAACATGAGCATACTAACTACAGGACCAAATCAAAGATATCATCATACAACTTTGAACTCTACTACCAAGAGTTCAAGTTCATGTCCAAATCATCTCTATGAAGGAATGAAGGTTGATCAGCTGTGTGACACTACTAGATAGCCTGAACCATCCACCTCCAAAGGCAAGCTTTACCCTAGGAGGATTGATACAACATCTGAAAGGATGATGATGGAGCTGGAAAGTGGTCAAACTCAGTCTTCCATTCATAAGAAGACCCTCAGAAGAAAGCAAATTGTTCTACAGTCCCATAAAAACTATGAACATAACAAGGAAGAAGACTTCTGAGAGAAACAAGAAGAAGAAAGCTTTGGAAGAAATCTGTGTTTCTTTCAAAAGCTCCAAAATGAAAATGAAGAAAAGTGAAAATTTTCCTTCGAAAAATATCTTGCTCTCGAAATAAAAGGAATGCTTCCAAAGCACTGAAGCTTGCTACAGTGAAGGCAAGATCTTCCATAGGGTCAGTCTCCAAAACTTCCGAAGTTGTAAAAATTTCCAAAGTATTAAAGGTCAAGTCTTATCTTCCAAAGATGGTGTGGAAGATAAAGGAAGACCATGTAACTGAAAGTTCTTCACTAACAACAACAAATGATCTCCAAAGTCTTAGTATAGGATCAATTACTCTTGCATTGTCTTCAGTTCATTTTGAAGAGCCCAAGACCAATAAGGCTTAGGTTTCCAAATATAACTAACTCTCTTTTTTTATGCAGGAACAGCTAAAGACCAAAAAGAATGTATGGATTATTGACAGTGACTATTCCAGACTCTTGACAGGTAATGGCTCTTTGCTTCAAAACTTTGAAAGAATTGATGGAGTGCCAGTTGCTTTTGGAGGAGATGCTAGAGGTTACATTATAGGAAGGGGTAGGGTCATAAATGGTAAGCTCAACACTGAAAAGGTCAACTTTGTTAAGGGGATTGGGTACAACTTACTGAGTGTATCCTAATTTTGTGACAAGAGACATAACACGCTATTCACTAAGCATAAGTGCATTGTTCTCAAGCCCGGGGTGGTTATATCTCAAGAGCATATCAATCTTAGAGCACCAAGGAAAAAGAACATGTACAAGATGGATTTGTAGGAAACATCACCTTCAGGAGAAGTTTCTTGCTTTCTATCTAAAGCAAATAGTGATGAGTCTTTCCTTTGGCATAAAAGAAAATGTCATGTAAAACTTAAGAATATGAATAAATTAATTAAGAATGATTTGGTAACTGGAATGCCAAATAAAGAGATTACAAGTGATGATCACTATGTTGCATGCCTGAAAGGGAAATAACAATTAGTGTCTCACAGGCCAAAGGAAAAGAACTATATCACTACTCCCCTACACTTATTATACATGGATCTATTTAGCCCCACCTGTGTAATGAGTCTAGTAAGGACCTCATATTGTTTAGTGATCACAAATGATTTCATAAGATACACTTTGGTTTTCTTCCTTAGAACTAAGGATGAGACTCTTGAGATCTTGAAAAACATCATTCTAAAAATTAAGAATCAAAGTGATCATAAAGTCAAAATCATAAGATGTTATCTAAGAACTAAATTCAAGAACTAAATTCAGGAACTAAATCCATGATACATTTTGTTATGAAAAGGATATTAAAAGACAATATAGTGCTCCCAGGACTCTATAACAAAACGGTCTTCCTGAGAGGAGAAACAGGACACTTATTAAAGTTGCAAGAGCCATATTGTCTGACTCTAAATTGCCCATCAGCTTCTGGGCAGAGGCTGTTAACACTGTCTACTATGTGCAGAACAGAGTGTTTGTAGCCAAGACTAATGGTAAGACTCCTTATGAACTGTGGCATAAAAAAGACCTTTCATTGGTTTTCTCAGATCACATGGATATCCCTGCACCATCTTGAATACCAATGATCAAGTAGCCATGGGTTTTCTAAAAAATCAGATGATGGACACTTTATTGGATATTTTTTCCAAGCTAAGGCTTAGAGAGTATACAATCTCAGAACTAGAGTAGTTGAAGAATCAGCCAATGTGATCTTCAATGAGCACACTCCCTATGTGAAAGGTTATGGTTCTGATTGGCTATTTGATCTTGATTTAGTAACCAACTATTTTAAAAAATCTTGTGAAGATGTTTTAGGATCTACAGGTAATACATCAAAAGAATGTTATGACCTAAGATTTGAGCTGGGAAGACCAAACAAGACTACTACTTTAGCTTCAGTTGTAAGTAACCCTGCAAGTGAAGTTCCTATCAGTACAACAATGACAAATAAAGTTGATACATCTGATGTGCCTGAAAATTCTAGCTCATAGGCACAAAACACAAATGAAGGAAATTCAAATGCAGGAGGACATGGTGGTGGTGACAGTGATCAAAAATTTCTTGATGCTGATAACTACTTAATTGAAGACAACATCAATGATGTCACACACTCATTGGATCAAGCTTCTCTTGATAAGTGTGTTGATGTGGTGGGAGATACTTTATTGCAAGATTTCAACTTCATAAATTTAGATTTGTCAAATCAACTTATTGTGATCCCTCAACTTAGGATCCACAAGTCACATCCTACCACAAACATTATTGGAGATGTTGATCAAAGGGTGAGAACAAGAGGACAAACCCATGACAAAAATGTTTGCCTATACACTCGCTTCTTATACTAGAGAGAGCCAAAGAAAGATGATGGAGCTTTGAAGGATGGAAGTTGAGTTGAAGCAATGCAAGAGGAGCTACTTCAATTCAAAAGACAAAAGGTTTGGAACCTATGCCCTCCTCCACAAATGAATACTATCATAGGAACCAAATGGGTGTTCAAGAAAAAGAAAGATGATAGAGGACTTGTCATCAAGAACAAGACAAGACTGGTTATTCAAGGGTATATACAAGAAGAAGAAATTGATTACACTGATATCTGTGCTCCTGTAGCAAGACTTGAACCTGTTAGAATATTCTTGGCATTTGCTGCATCCAAGGACTTCAAGGTCTACCAACTTGATGTCAAGTGTGCATTTCTATATGGGGTGATTGATGAAGAGTGGTATGTCAAACAACCACCTAGCTTTGTAGACCCAGATCATCCTGATTACGTCTACAAGCTTGCTAAATCTCTTTATGGGCACCAAGCTCCAAGGAAGTGGTATGAGACACTATCTCAGTATTTCTGTAAGTATGGCTACAAGAGGGGTACTATAAATGGAGATCTCTTTATCAAAGAAACATGGAATGACTTGATGTTGGTTCAAGTGTATAGATGACATTATCTTTGAGTCAACTAATCCAAAGCTCTGTAAAGACTTTAAGAAGCTGATGAAAACCAGATTTAAAATAAGTGCCATCAGGAAATTCAATTTCTTTTTAGGAATTCAAATGAAGCAAATTGACAATGGCATCTTTATAAGTTGTTGGACTATTTGAAGATGATACTTACCAAAACCTAAGTTTTAAATCTCATGATGATTACCAAAACCGACACGGTGAAGATTTGCTAGAGATATGATAAAAACCGAAGAAAATTGACCAAAGTCAAACTTGGTCAAACTTAGTCACCTGTGGTCAAAGTCAATAGTCAACATCAACGGTTTTCTTGAATGACATAAGCACTAGGCATCAGCAATAGATAATTTATCAGACTTAGAACTATATTTGTGTAATCATTTTGTTTTTAAATGTAATTTTTTCTTATTATTGTAAAGGGTATAAATAGACAAAGTGTAGTCATTTATACTCTAAGCAAGTAAGTTTAAGAACAACTAACACACACAAAAGGTCTATCACTAACAATTCAGAGAATTCAAGGTTGAGTGTGTGTGAGAGAAAGTGTTTTTATTACAAACTCCTTTGTAATTTTCTTGAATATCATACATATGAATGAATGTAATTTATATGAAGATATGTTATTGAATTTGTTCATCATTCATTCATCATCATACATGTTAATCTTGCATATAGAACTTCACTTGAAATCATCAACGGATCTGTGAGATTCCGTATCAAAGATTTGACAAATGACAACAATACGATTGTAATATTCGATCCTTCAATATCGATTTCCACAGTTGATATCAGAGCCTTGGCTCCTTGTTCTTCAAATTTTTCTCAAAAATTTGAACCACAAGTTTGATCTGCAAATTATTGTTGTTTTTGATGAAATCAAGCTACCACTAGCTTAGATTTGCTATTTCGTGAAGATCAGGAAGTTTTCACATCAATTAAAGTTCATTTGAGCCATTAATTTAAAGATTTAAGCAAACTTGTTCATCAAGTCTTCAAATGCTCATGAACGTAAAATTTTGATTTTGTTGTTGTTTGATCAAATTCAAACTTCTAAATAGCTTTAGTTTGTGATAAGTAACACATCTGCAAAGTTTCATATCAATTGCATTCACAACTCTTGAATTCGAAGATTTTTTAAAATTTTGTGTTCTTGATAAAAATTCACTGTTCTTAATGAAAAATCATCAAAAATCACAAATCTGATATTTTTTAGCTAAAATTGATAGTGGTTTTAGCTTAGAAACATCAAATCTAAGGTTTTTTATTATTATTTATATCATCCATTTTTTATTATTGAGTTTAGATCTGGGTTTTTGTTGTTCTTGGTGTTCTTCATGTGTTAATCATATAAATTAAAGTTTAGGTGATAATTATATGAAATTGATTGTTGTTATAGCTTAAAATCACATATCTAATGCTATTATAACCTTTGATTTTCCCCAATTCCATCAGAAATACAAGAATCAAAAGTTTAGTCATCCAAGAACTTGAAGTTTGACTTTTTCAGAGTAAAACTATTTTGAATTCTGAAAATCAACCAAATCTTATGATTTAATTTAGGTTTTGATACATTTGTTCATCATACAATCATTCAAAATCATTGAAACAGACATACATACAACTAGTTATGAATTTGAAAGTAGAATTTCATTCATAATCAAAGTTTACAAAGAATATACAAATTAGACTTGAATTTAATTTTTGACTAAGTGTTCTATTAATTCAACAGCTGATGTTCTATTTCTACAGCTGATGTGTTACATCCATAGCTGATGCACAATATCCACAGCTGATAAACATCCATTCTATCTAAGTGTTCACAGCTGACAAACACTTCAAACAAACATTTTTGACCATCTCCACAGCTGATGCTTTAATTCCACAGCTGATGCTTTAATTCCACAGCAGATACACAAGGTCTACAACTGATAAACATCCAATTATCCAAGTGTACACAGCTAATGAACAATTAATTCACAACTGATGAACAAATCAATTCACAGCTGATGATCAACTAATCTATAGCTGATGTGTTAAGTTTCTTAACTCACAATTTGATTGAAAGCTATCAACATACATTCATCATCTTCAACATTCAACCATACATCCACTGTTAGGATGATTTTCGTATGGAGTACTAACTGATTTACCATGAAACTAGATTAAATAGCATGGAATTCTATTTAATTGGAGATCCAAGCATTGAGAATGACAACCTGATCGATCTAACGATTAAACAAACGTTAAGAACGAGTTGGAATCGATCAGGAACAAATTTTGAAGTTGGATAGACGAACTAGAACTCTCTGGACAGCTAGGGTATGATAATATTCGATGTGTTTTTTATGAATTATGTGGTATTTACAGGTTTTTAGTATTCAGTCTTACAACTGAGCCATTAGCATGGTTCAGTCGTGCGACTGAGTCATGCGTTTGATTCATACGCCCGACTGATGGTTCAGTCGTGCGACTGAGTCAATCATATGTCTTAGTCATACGACTTATCTAGTCACCTGGTTCAGTCATGTGACTGGTCCATAAGTATGATCCATTCGTGTGTTTGGTCCATGAGTATGGTCCTTTAGCATGAATACCACAAGACTAAGTCGGACACATTTCTGAATTGTTATTGACTCAGAACTATGCACAACAACCTCAAACCTATATATAATGTTCATCCATATGTGTAATAATAAATGCTATAAGAATATAATATAATCAAAGATAAATCAACATCAAAAACACATATCACAATTCATTTAGTTCTTGTATTACATAAGTGTAAGAAATGAAAGACATAGACATTTAAGTACCTAAACTAGGGACATCGTGTATCAACAAACTCCCCCTTAGACCTAGTTTACCTTATTGTCTAACACTCTTCACATGTTCTTGAAACTTCTTGTACTTCTCCTCTTTAGTAACTCCAGCATGTATCTCAAATGCGAAACAAAGTCGTATGACATGTTGGAACCGGAGAGCTTGTACAATGTCTTGAGTATCATAAAACATTGGCCACTTGTATAACGTATAAACATCATTAGCTGACAAGTTGGTAAGCCATATTGGGTTCAATACCCTAATAGTCTCAATTTTTCCATCTCTGTTCAAAACTATAACAACTTTCCCTATCCTCCAATTATAATACCACCACTTGAAGTGAGGTGTGAAATCCTATGGCATCTCCCTTAAAGGAATCTTAGACTTTGTCTTTGGAGGTCTCCACTTCAACACCACCTTCCTTCTTTCCTAGATCGAGTCAACCTCAGTCTTATGAAGAAACCTCCATGGTTTTTGAGGTTTGAAGTTAACCCATCTAGTGTGGTATTCTTTCTTTAATGCCATCTCAAACCATCCAGACATTTTCCTTGCATTGGCATATAGCAGATCTAGGCATGCTAGTCTGTTTAACTCAAATCCCGGAAGAGTCTTCAGATCATGTGGATATTTGAAGTACTTGATCCCTTTCTCCCTCTTTACTGCATAGACATCTAAGTCCTCAAAATATGCCCAACTGATAATCTTGCCTGACATTTTCTGATGTCTCTTAATTTTGTACAGCTTGGTGTAGGCATTTTGCTTGGGAGGTTCTCTTTGAGCTTTCATCTCTGTTAAACATGCAACCCATTCAGCTTTCTTTAGTTCTACATCAGCATCTGCAGCTTGAGCTTTACCTTCTGTCTCTTCTTTCTCAGTCGCGTTCTCATCTAACTTGTCAAATGTATCACTGACAAATGTCTCACCCAAGTCAAGGATAACATTTCCATCAAAGTCAGTGTACTGAGGATAATGATTTGACGTGACAACCTCAATCTCTATCTCATCCACTCCTTGCAGCTCCTAATCACTGGATAATATCCATATTAGGAGCATCATTGACTATCTCATCCGGGTTTAGTCTGAACATCTCTGCGAGCTGTTCATCTGAAAGGTCATGGATAATCTCCCCTTCTACTGGAGTGTAACTCACAGACCATCTTACAATCCCTTGCAAATCAAGAATCATTGTAAGTTGAGTCTTGATTTGCTGAACGGGAGCGACATCACACTCATCGTCATGTTGAGTATCATCTGTTTCATTAAACAATCAACAAATCAGACGTTAATGAATAATCAAGAAATTAGACACAAATAACCATTATTTACATTAATGTAATACATAAGTTCAATTACAAAAAGTGTTAAAGTACATAAACTATCTTAATCATTACTTTTCTCTTGAACTTTAGGCTCATCAGCTTGAGGAGCTGAAGACGAGGTTCCTTGATCTTGATTTCTCTTAGTGCGCCTCTCCCTCGCTAATTGAGTTAAGGACAATGCTTTAGCATCACCTTCAGGTTCATCCTCCTCATCATCATCCTTCTTTTTCTCCTCTCCACTATCACCCACTTCCTCCTCATCATCTTCATCCTCGGATTCATCATCACTAGAATCGTAATCTTCATCTTCACCATCATCACCATCTACCTTTATCTTCAGAGGCTCATTCTTCTTTCCATTCATCCTTAACATTATCTTCTTGTTCTTCTTTTCCAACCCCTCAATCTCTTGGTGGATGCTAGTACTAGCTCATTTTGAGCTTGTAGGGCCTTGTGAGCTCGAACTAGTGCTCTCTTATGAGCTTCGTTCTGCTCAGCGAGCTTGGCAATTTGCTTGCCCTATACTGCATTGACCACCATCAGCTGGTTCATCTGGCTGGCCCTAAGATCATCCGTCACTAATAGCTTGAGCACTAGCCTTTTAAGGCTTTCCAGCTATTCCTCTAACCTAACAGTGGGTAGAGTTGTGCCCTGTGGAGGTGGGAATTGGGTTGAAGTTTCGGCTTTGGGAATGGTTGGGGTAGTTGTGGATGTGGTGTAAGTGGGTGTAGGAATGGGAGTGGATTATGGAGGGGTGGTTCTGAGTATAGAGGGTGAGGAAGTTTTGGGTGTGCTGGTGCGTATGTCAGTGGTGGTGGCTGTGGTGGTGGTAGTGGTTGTGGTGGAGGAAGTGGTAGTGGGGGATTGACTCGAGCCCTCATCTCCACCACCTTGACCATGACCCTAGTCATCATCCTCATCATCGTCATCATCCAGAATCATAACAAGCTCAACGTCGGAGTCACTATCATCGTGGCGCCACTTTTTACTGGCGGGCGCGACATAGGCGATGTTTCCACATGACCGAATAACCTCCTCACTAGGGGCTTAACCTGCTTTCCCCTATACACCTCATCCATCACCTCCAATGACACCTCATCATCCTTAAGTTTGGGTAGGTTTGGTAGCTTCTCATTGAGGATCAGCTGTAGAAACCGGGGATACATGCAGAATTCATCCTTCCCCTTAGCCTCGATGTTCTCCCTCATGTAATTGAAGAACATCTTGGAGAAGCCGAACGGGTGGTTGAGCACTAAAGCAACAAACGCATTCTGAATCTGGCCGCTCATCTCGTCGAAACCACCGCCTCGTGAGGCTAGCACTTAAGGATCACATGTACTAGATATTTGAAGGGCGGGCACATGTTGCTCTTGTTAAGCACGTCGGCATTGATGTCACCGACGTACTTAATCCGTAGAAAGCATCCCCTCACAGTCATGGGATGTAGCTTAGTGGGATAGTCAGTGTCATCACCCAAGTCCAAGACTATCCTTAAGTCATCCTCCCTGATGTCTATATCCTCTCCAAAAATAGAGCTCTGAATCCAAAATCGCTCAACAGATCTGTCAACAACAACATTCTCCCAGAATGCCTACTGTAGTGAGCGGTAAGGTATGTAGGGAATAGATATAGCATGGTATGTCCTGGATCGTCATAAGAACTTGATAATCCTAACAAAATCTGAAGCATTCCTGGAGATCGTGTTGAGATAAGCATAGATTTTATGCTTAGTGCTCATAGTCCATCTATCAGCCATTTCACTACAACACAAGCAACGAACATGTTAGACCCGTTCATGAGAGAACATTTGATTTTGAACAGGTAATATCAGACTGGTTCAATCGTATGATTGAACCACACTACTAAACTCAGTCGTACGATTGAGCCTCGGACTGAGCTTAGTCGTGTGCTATGACATGCGGTTGAGTCAGTCGTGCGACTGAGTCACCGATTGATTCAATCATGCGATTGAATCATGCCTCTGGCTAAATCGTGCGATTGAAGTTCATCAATATGTCCTTTACATACACACTGTGCGAGTCCAAGATTTTAAATCTTTATCAAAACAGTCATTTTCACATCAAGATTAGATTCATTAGACGCGCAATGACTTTTTATTACACCTATGATCTTTTAAGTACATTTTTAAGTCCATTTAGATGTCCAATTTTAGTGTTAATTGAATCGGTTCAAGTCTTAAATCATTCGGACACTTAGGATTGATTTAATGTTATCATGTGTCTTGATTTAATCCTCACTATACCTGTAGATGAACGTATATCGGTTAGCAATGAGAAATCAATGGAAATCACTGGTAAAATTTGAAAAAGGTGTCATTGGGTAGTCGGTAGTTTGAGAGAATTTGAAATCAAGTGTAGGGCTATGACCGACAAAGCCCCCGTTTTTTATACTGATTTGAGTTTCAGTCGTGCGACGGGACCTATACGCACGGCTCATACATGTGACTGAGGTTCAGTGTTACGACTGACCTATACGCATTCAACCAATCGCACGATTAGTTCATACTGAGTTTGCCAATCGTGCGACTCGGCCATCCTCATGGTCCAGTCGTGCGATTGAGTCATACTTGAGGTCCAGTCGTGTGATTGGCCCATACTTATGATTCAATCATGTGACTGGCCCATACTTGTGGTCCAATTATGCGATTGGGTCATACTTGTGGATTTGAATTCATTTGTCCCACTATTTAACATACTTATCATTGATAGTTGACCTTATGACCATTGATCATCTCAGACATGATCCTTTTAACAGAAAAATTTTTTATCACCTCAGATGTGATCCTTTTAACTGAAAACCTTTTGATAACCTCAGACATGATCCTTTTAACTAAAAACCTTTTGATCACCTCAGACGTGATCCTTTTAACTGAAACCTTTTGATCACCTTAGACGTGATCCTTTTATATTACAGAAACAAGCTTTTCATAGTTAAACATTCGGTTCATTATGTGTCATTCACAGAGTTTAGTCTAGTCACATAGTCCGACATAGACTCAATACAAACATAACTAAAACAGGAAAAACTTAAAATAAACTGAAACAAGACGTATTTTTTTGTTTTTAGTTTGAGGAGGGTTGAAAACTTTT
>BJCO01380292.1:0-12565 GCA_018326465.1 Flaveria floridana | reverse complement strand
AATATCATTGAACAAAATATCCTAATAAATTGTTCCATCTCATATGCAACTTGTTTAGAAAACCCATTTTCTAAATTGGTGTTAATATTTTATTGCATGATCATATCATCAATTAAATATTAATTGGTGTTTGCTTAGCTTGTTATTGGGTATAACCCGACTTGGATCATAACGTACTAACCACATCAATATTCTAAGTGTCTTGGGCACATAGAATCCTACAGTTTTCATAAAATTGACGGTTTGAGGTTATACCTTAAACCTCATGTCAGCCTCTGCTGTTTCATCATAAAGAAAAATAAAATTCACCAAATAATAAATTAACCAAAGAACTTCGAATTTCAACAAATCATAACCACTAAAGTCACCTACATGGAGCAGCAGAAATATTTTGAGAACAATGACACCTGCTTTTGTTTGTTAAGACAGCTAGCTAAAAACCTCCCCTTTGATCTTGGTTTTGAGTTTGTAAGCCTATGATATATATATAATATCTGCAGCTAATGAATCACAAATGTGTATGTTTTTTTGCTAATATAAAATCTTATATGTACACCTCTGTTGATGGAACCTGCTGTAATTATTGCCCATCGTTTGTTTAATACGTTGTTGTGTGGTTTTTATGGCACGCTAGTAGCCTCCAGCGTTTTAATTTAGTTGACGACTGTTTTAGTAAAATATGTTAACAACTTTCATCTCAATTTGTGCCTATGTCTTACTTATATTAGGAGGAAGATGTAATATATAGAGTCTAAAGGGGTTAGGCTCAAAACAGGTTTAACATTGATGTAAACTCATTCTATAGGAAGATAGGTAACTATATATTTTATGGTATAGCAGTAATACATACATGATTCCTGTTTTTGTTGTTGATATCTGATCACTTCAATACCAACCTAATATCTTTAACTTTACTAATATTCTGTCATTTGTTTATTCTTCACCAGGGTATATATGTATAATTCTTCATTATTACTGGTCTGCAGTTCAGTTAAGTGGTGTTAGGTTTCCCGCTTCCCAGTCAGTCATGTATGTATCTATGCCTCTTTCTTTTCTTAAACTGATGAGTACTTCTTATAAGTGTTTCCACCATTTCATGTTTGCTTTTATTTTAGTTACCGTTACTGTTTGTTTGGGCTACTTTTCTTTGGCTGGTTTGCATACTATACTCTGTGCTCCTGTTATATGCAGGTATGTTTTATTGTTGCCTATGTTTTTTAGAATTTTATGTCATTTTAGTGTATGACTTTCTTTAGTGTTATAGTTAGTTATTGCGTATAATAACTTGTATTCCTGTTCTGTTATCGGTAAAAAAAGGTTGTTAGGCGGTTTGTATTGTCTGCGGTTGTTTTACATATAGTCTAAGCATTTTTTTGCCTACTTTACCGCTTATCATGTGTACTGGGTTCTTTAGAATCCCCGAGTAAAGCGCACACGTCGGGAATCTCTTCCCACAAGTGTTGCCTCATCTTCTACCTCAGCTTTCGATGCTGCCTGTCAGACGCATCTCCAGTCGTTACGTCATGCCTCAATTCTTAGGTCATCTGCAGGATCAGAGTCACTTTCTGGTGGATTTGTTTCTACTCAGCCTGATGTTCATTATCACAATACATCTAATACTGCTGATAACTCTGTTATTTCTCCTTAATATGTGGATTTGGGATGGTGTAATGAGGTTTGTGAATTTTGCGGTGCTCTTTTCTGGTATGCAGAACGATTGACGTCCTTTCCTGCTGGTCGTAAGCCTCGCTACCACAAATGTTGTAGAGCCGAGAGAGTTATCTTACCCTATCCTATGGATCCTCCGGATTTACTTAAGGCATTCTTTTCTGATTCTGACTTTATGTGCACTATGCGTGCCTATAATTCAATGTTTTCTATGACATCTTTCGGTGCTAATGTTGATACCTCTGTTAATCAGGGTGTGGGCCCCTACATTTTCCGAGTTGCTGGCCAGGTATGTCATTGGATAGGATCGGTATGTCCATACCCAGGTGAACGACCTAGATTTTTGCAGATGTATGTCTTCGATGGTGAAAACAAAATCTCAAATAGAATGCGATGTTTTTCCTGCGAAAGTGCAACAGCATTGTCTGCAGTTGTTGTGTCAGCATTAATTGTAATGTTTGATGAGGTCAATGGATATGTTAAACTTTTCTGAACGGCACAAGAATTATGTAACCAAGCTACAATACCAGTTTTTTCTATACATCTTTTTAGTCGTTCTGCGGACAAAAGGTATGATGATCCTGCTACAGGTATTCTAGGAGCTATTGTTTGTGAGTCATATACGGCATCTGAGGATTTTGACATCATTGTTCATAGAAAGGATAACACTCCTCATAGAGTTAGCAAACTCCACCCTGCTTACATGCCTCTACAATATCCACTCTTTTTTCTCACAGCGAGCAAGGATGGTCGCCTGAATTACAAATCACAGCATGTGAGGGCGCAGATGGTTGTAATCTTACACCATCCATGTTTTACAGCTATCGGATCGATGAACACCTTGATGTATATACCCATCTCCTACATGCTGGTCGCCTTTTCCAACAATATATTGTTGACGCGTACGTTTGCGTGGAGCACTCTCGGCTTGAATACGTACGTAATAATCTGCAGGAATTTCGATATGAGTTTTTAGATGGTGTCCATGATGCCATTTCTCATGGTGACACGGAGGGAAAGAATGTGGGTAAACGTGTCGTCTTGCCATCATCATTTACCGGTGGTCCTAGATATATGTACAATCATTATTAGGATGCATTAGCATTATGCCGTGCCTACGGCAACCCACAATACTTTATCACGTTCACATGTAACATTAAATGGCCTGAGATTATGCAAGAAATTGATGTCGCCAGTGTCTCATGTGCACAAGGTAGGCCTGATATTATAGCAAGAGTATTTCAGATGAAAGTACGTTCTTTCATCAAATATCTTAATATGGTCAAACCATTCGGTGATGTTGCAGCATGTAACATTTATTTTATTTCTTTATTGTCTTTCATATATCAAACACCATTGATAATGAATCTATTCTCCTATTTGTCTCAGAACTCTACATAATTGAGTTCCAGAAAAGTGGCCTTCCTCACTGTCACACATTAATATGGGTTACTGAGCCCTACCGTGTTCACACTCCTGAGGATGTAGATCGTTATATATGCGCCGAATTGCCAGATGGAAATGCTGATCCTGCATTATACAGGATAGTAACAAGTTTTATATTGCATGGGCCATGTGGATTAGCAAGATTGAATTCACCATGTATGAAAGAGGGTGTATGCTCAAAAATGTTTCCCAAATCCTATGAATTACAGACCCGTTTCGACTTAGGGGGCTACATTCATTATAGAAGGCGTAATTATAATCGGCGATGACTAAGGCGCGGTGTGCCTTTGGATAATGGTTTTGTTGTTCCGTACAACAGAAAACTTCTACTGCATTTTGACGCACATATTCATGTCGAATATTGCGGCTGGAGCATGTTGATCAAGTATCTTTACAAATACATCTCTAAATGTGCGGATAGAGTTCACTTTGCATTGACCAATAACAATGATGCTTTTGAGACTAATACTTCCAATTTAGCTGAGGTTATTGATGAAATAAAAAACTATCTGGACGGTAGGTTTGTCTGTCCCCACGAGGGGTCATGGCGTATATTTGCCTTTCCTATTCACCACCGCAACCCACAGGTCCAGATTCTGGCCGTTCACTTAGAAGGTAAACAAAATATTACTTTCCGGCAATCACAACGTTTGTTGGACATTGTCAACAGTGAAAATGCAGTGAAAACTACACTGACTGAATGGTTGGTCAATAACGTTATTGAAACACAAATGCAAACGACAGTTTCAAACAACGGACTAGATCTCCGTTATATTGATTATCTTTCTAAATATAGACGGGATGTGTGCTCAAAATCATGGATTAAAAGAACATCGAAGCGAACACCTGCCGTTGGAAGACTTACATACATACATCCTACATGTGGGGAACTGTTTTATTTAAGGATGCTTCTTGGCTATCAAAAAGGTTGTTATCGTTTACAAATATATGTACCATTTGTGGTCAGGTGTTTCCAACTTACCGAGAGGCATGTGAGAAGTTGGGTTTAATAGGAGACGATAAAGAGTGGTTAACAACTATTATTGAAGCTTATGAATGGGCCACATCCAAGGAAATAAGGTTATTTTTTGTTCATATACTATTGTACTGTGATGTGGCAAGTCCAACTGTATTATAGGAATCAACTTGGAAGACTATGTCAGAAGATTTCACATATAATATTGCCGTTACGCTGCGAGCCTCAGACAAATTAATAAATGATGAGGACCTAAAACAATTTGTTCTCTAAGAACTTGAGTTGGTGATGAGCTCCAGCAGTAGTCCAAAGTCTTTATCAGATTTCGATTTACCATTGCCTGCGGTTAATGCAATGTCTGCTTTAACAAATGTATTGTTGCTTGAGGAAAAGAGTTATGACAGAGAGACATTACATCACGAACATTCTTCTTCAAAAGCAAATCTACATATTGAGTAGCAAGCCGTTTATGATTATGTTATACATGGATTCGAGACGTCCTCACAAATTTTAGTCTTTGTTTACAGGCATGGCGGTTCTGGTAAAACATACCTATGGAAAACAATCATATCCACATTAAGATCCGCCGGTCACATTGTATTAGCAGTGGCAACATCAGGAATAGCATCTCTGTTACTACCATCTGGTTGTACAGCACATTCAAGGTTTAAAATACCTCTTGAACTAAATGATGAGTCAGTAAGCCATATTAGGAAGAACACAAACCTGTCCAAACTACTTTTGGAAACTGCTTTAATAGTGTGGGACGAAGCACCAATGAGTGACCGTCGATGTTTTGAGTCACTAACAAAACACTGAAGGACTTGACTGGAAATGTCATCCTTCCTTTTGGTGGTAAATCAGTTCTCTTGGGAGGCGATTTCAGACAAACACTCCCAGTTAAACCAAAATCAACAGAAGAAGATATCATTGCCTCATGTCTCCCAAGATCGTATCATTGGAAGCATTTTGTCGTACATGTCCTTCCTACAAATTTAAGAGTTGCAACCTCATCTTCGTACCCATCATCAAGGGCCGAAAATCAAGATTTTGCAGACTGGTTATTAAGAATTGGAAATGGTGATGAGGGTACACCATTAATCCAAGGCCAACAAGATATCAAAGTAATTCAAATTGCTAATAACATGATCATACAGGACGATGATTTCTCTCTATCAGACCTCATTCGATTTGTCTATGACGACAATAGTCTTCTGAATCCAACAACAAAATCGCTTGCAGAATGTGCAGTTATATGTCCAAAAAATGAACTGCTGACGAGATTAATGATATTGTTCTAAATCTATCCCCGAGCGATTATGTGACCTACCTAAGCACTGACTCAATGGTTCCGCATACCAGAAATGCGGACGATTTTGACATAATGTACCCTGTTGATTATCTCAATGTATTAAATTCTAATGGAATTCCAAAACATTGTCTCAGGCTTAAAAAAAACCCTATCATGCTTATTCGTAATATAGATAAAAAAACGGTTTGTGCAGCGGCACGAGATAATTAGTATCACAGTTGTTACCACGAGTTATAGAGGCACACATATTCATAGGTACCTCAATTGGTAATAGAGTTTACATACCACGAATTAATTTTGTTCACAACTCAAAAGAATTACCATTCGTTTTTACAAGGAGACAATTCCCTGTAAAAATATGTTACGCAATGACGATTAACAAAAGTCAAGGTCAGAGTTTAAGTAAGATTGGGATCTACTTAATATAACCAATATTTGGCTACGGCCAACTCTATGTTGCAATTTCTAGGGCTGCTACCTCTAAATCGGTTAAAATTTTGACAAAAAAAGTATCGATAATAGTGACAATAAGACGTTAAACATTGTATATACAGAACTGTTAGACGAGGTAAAAAAAAGGTTAGCCTCGACCTTAAATTTAGTTCTTCTTCCCACTTCATAATGCATACCACAGGTAGACTTGCTATGATTATGTTATCTTATAGCATAACTTACTGGCAGATTTAACTTTTTTGCAGGTAATCATCCATGGATGACACAGGCCTTTCAGCCCTTAGACCAGGTGGTTACGCACCGGAGCTTGAGATACACGTGATTCGCACCTGGAAACCTGCATTCCACGACAATGAGATCTGCTATGTCTTTGTCGATAAAGAGGTAAACATAAGGAAAAAAAAGACATTTGACTGTCATATTTCAATTTAACCGCACACTAAATATAAAAAGTTTATTAATCCTGAGTTTTGACACCTTACTTTACTCAGGGTGAGTATTATAACCAATGTTAGTTTCAACATAACAAAGAGTTTTAAGAACTTTGTATATGTTTAATGTTCAATAAGTACAACACCTATCAATTAGGCTCACCTGTTATACGCGGAGAGTATTACAAGAACACGTTATTTTACATGTACTTCCCATGGAACAGGGTATAGGAGTACAGGCAATGGCGAAAGATAGAGGCCAAAGATTCGTTTCTTCAAAGCCGCAGCCTCAAAAATGCTATAAAATAAACGGATATGCATGTACCGAACCTGACAAATATACATCAACTTTATCACATCCTGCGTACATGCGCATTGGATCAGCGTCCGTCTTTATATCAATACCAGATACGCCCGAACTCCCAACTCAATACTTTGAGTTTTGGAGTCAAAGAAGGCTAGAATCTGCACACATCAAAACCAAGGATCCAAGTCAAGGGCAGAATAGAGTAATATTAGGTACTTGCAAATACAGTTGTAATACACATCATTAGAATGATCATACTTGATTTTAGTAACAATATTTTACTTTGTCGTTACAGATTATATAGGCATACTTCTACGCCTTCAAGACAACACTACAAACAATGGAAAACTATACGTGACAATGACTTTGAGAGACTGCAGGTAATTTTACACTAATGGTCAATTGCAACTACACATATTTAACACGATATGAAATTAGGAAAATATCGGGCTTAAATATACTAAAATTGAATTAAATTTTGTTCTACCCCCAATTAACAACAACAAAGAAAAAAAATATCTATTACCCTTTATTATTTGGTTATTTGATCATACAATCACAAATACATGTGTAATAAGTGTAATTACTCTGTACAATTACTTAGTCAATATTGGATAAATATTGTATCACAAAATAAACTTAGCTGTAAAACTAAGAGGTACCACTATCAAAAATACTAAGAACATCATATCTGTTAAAAAATTTGCAGCAATGAAGACGTGACTGTCAGGCTATGGGAAGAAATAACATCATCATCATCAAAATTCCTAAGATCAGCAATCGAATCATCTGCTGAACCTATAATACTTGCATTTACAGCCCTGCGCCTCACCGACTTCATGGTAAAATAAAAATTAAAAGATAAGATATCAAGAAATATATATTTCTAAAACACACTTTAGTAACAGGAAAAATGCAACTTTAGTCAACAAATGCTACCCATGTATATGTGAACCCATCGACACCGAAAACCCGCATCCTCTTAGATGTGTAAGTTACATATAAAACTTTCAACCTTATATACACCTACAAAATAATATATAATTCTCCCTACTCAATGCAAGTATGAAAAATTAGGAGCTGACAAAGGCAACGGACATACAGAAGGTGGAACAATAACAAAAGCAGAGGCATCACAGCAGGCTAACATAACTGTATCACAACTGCTAACAAAGGAACCAAATGAACTGAAGGTAACAGCAAAAATCTTGCCCATCCATATGTAATATCTTGGAACATTTAGCAATGCTAACAACCTAAATAATCGTAGCTCAATCTTTTTTTATCGCAATTCAGCAATGGCTTTGGTTTCAACATCTTACAGCCTGTTTTATAGAACCAAATACAAATATTATACTTTCATTCATTTGTAATGGCCTGTTCATTGTCGTTAGAATGGTCATAGCAAAGACATTAATCTGTATTCCTGTTTATTACACACAAAAAGATTGAGAATTTCATATTTTAAGGTCAAGGCCACTGCTGAATTGCCATAAAAAATATTGGTTGGGGTGAACCAAATACAAATATTATACTTCTACTCATTTGTAATAGCCTGCTCTTTGTCGTTACAGCAGGCACGTTAATCTGCAAATTTCCTATTTTAATTTCACCCCAACACAATTTACTTTTACTCCTACTAAAAACAGGCCTACTTTTGACCTTTCAAAGTACATATTTTACTGCTGAATACATGCTTCTAGACTGTTTTCTTCCACCATGTGTATGTTAAATAAAAAGAACCTCCTCATTACTTGCAACATATTGAAAAATTTATATCATAATGTCGTAATTACAGGGGACCGTGTTTACCATCAAAGCAGCTGTAACTGAGATACACATGAGTAAAGAGTAGCATACTATGGGTTGTCCTAACTGTGATCAATCTCTCATAAAAACTGGAAATTCATGGTTCTGTTCAATGCATGGCAACATCAACTCACCAACTGAGATGTATGTATTCTACATCTATTTCAACATACTAATACAATATACAACTAACAGAAGATTCTCTTACAGCTATCGGATCAGCGCTACAATCTCCGATGATACAGGAGGGATTCTCGCCTTAATATTCAATGACCCATTTGCAAAGCTTATTGGAATGAACTGTAAAGACTTATTGGCAACGGATAACCCTGATATCACCCTGCACAATATCATAAACAAAGAGGGTCTGTTCCATGTTCAAGCCCACAAAAACAACAAAACAGCAACTGCGCATTCCACTGTTATCAGAATTGACATAATGCTATAAAACACAACAGCGACAGCCACACCGGCACCAAAAACACCATCAACACATCACTCTTTGCAAAGGTCTGAAGCAGGTAAGAACCAATATCAAAACTTTTGTCAAATTATCCATCAACAAACGTCTAAACTAAGAACCAAAAACTTTTGTCAAATTATCCATACCACTCCCTCATATCAATAACACACGTCTAAACTATCAGGTCCACCAAATAGGAAAAAGACAAAAGATGACTAGCAGCTCATAACAAGACTCTTTTGCAGCCAGCATCAGCTATAAAATTATATACCAGTCCACCTTTTGACAAGCATACAGGCTGACAAATGGCGACTTGAAATCCCACAAGGACCAGATCTTTTGTTATAACTATGCACCTGCCTGAAAATGAAATGCAACAAACGAAAACAAATACAAGCAACAATAGCATTTTTGGTTGTAACCGACAATTAACAATGCAAAAAACTGTTAAATGTAATATAATATCGCGCAACGCGCATATTGGTTCCCACCTAATTCTATATTAAAACGAAATTAAAACGATCAAGCGGGTTGTTGCGCTTTAAAAATAACTTTCAGCCAATCAAAAAATAACACGTGATATGAAGTAACAAACAATAATATCCATTGCGTCACGGCATATTCATATGGACCTTTTGAGGTTTTTTCGTAATAAAACCGTCTTCAAAGGGCTAACACAACTCCAAATCTTCTTTCTCTTTCTAACACCCACTTTCCCCAAATCATCATCTGTCAGAATCTCACTCATTTCTACACAAATTCATTCAAATCCAACAAATCCGACATTAAGTTCATAAAATCTTTCGATGTCCTCTTTCAATCGATCCATTTCTTCCCCAATTTGGTTCGAATTTTGTGTCAGTAGCTCAATCCGATCATTCTAGGGTTTTCAGTCAATCGTCAAGTGAAAATGTCGTCTATTCTCTCGAAATTTGATTCTTGAACAATTGCAATTACGTCTCGGTGTTTAGTTGAAGCGATTGTGTTGATCGATAGCGTTACGGTTTTGGTTCGGTTTGAAGTTTGGTTGCGATCGGTGACATGAAGATCGAGGAATTGGATGATTTATCCGATGTGAAATGTGATCGACAAGTTGTTAAGTATGATAATAAGCGGAAGATGGTTACGGTGGATGCTAAGAGAGCGTTAGTTGGAGCTGGAGCTCGGATCTTGTTTTACCCTACGCTTTTGTATAACGTTTGTCGGAATAAGATTCAGGCTGAGTTCAGATGGTGGGACGAAATCGATCAGGTTTGTGTTGTTAATCGCTGTATTATGATATGTTTGAAGATGCATTTGGTGTTTATTTTGTAGATTTTGTTTTGTTTTGAGTCTTGGAGCGAAAAAACCTAAGAGGATGTTAAAACTTGAAAATTGTTGTTACTAATTCAAATCAAAACCAAATGGTATGTAGCGCAATGGTACCAGTGTGTTGAAATGATGTCCCTCGTAAGTTGTAAGGGTTTATGTCTCATTATGGCAGATGATGTGTATTTAGAAATAGTTTTAGTGGGTGTGCGAGTTTAAAAGATATCGAAAGTAAAACTGGCTTGATACTTCGAGAAGAAAACTGATTTGTGTATAATGTATGTGTTGTTGATATAACTTCAACGCTGTTGGAGTATGATCTTGCTCAGTCCAAAGAGTAGTTGACCATCTGATTGTTTGGAAAACTTGTGAATGGCTGATCATTTGGTAGTTGAGATTAATTGTGAATTTCATTACTCTTTTTGTTTTGTTGTAGAAGAGTTTAGATGTGCTAATTTTACGAGATTATTGAGACTTGCTGAATCATAAACTGATAATCTATTGGTTAAAGCTGCTGAACAAATTAGCAATGTTACATATTTTGTTGATATGTATTGATTCTATGTAATGATTGCCTTGTTGTATCTTGTATCTTCTATGTATGTATTGATTGCCTTGTTGTATGTTGGGTTCTTGCTCTATGTGATTGGATCCTTTTTTGGGCTCTGGAGCCGGGGGTCTCACGGGAAGCAACCTCTTTAACCTACGGGTTAGAGGTAAGACTTGCCTACATCCCACCCTTCCCAGACCCTGTCGGTAACCTTGCTATGGATGGGATGCACTCTTTATGATTATAGTTACATATTATCTCGATAATGTTATTCTTATAGCAATTCTGTAATATGATTGTTCAAACCTGACAATTTTAAACCTAGATAATAGAAAATCATGATTGTAATCAGTTTCTTTAAACAGATTATTCAATCAATCCGTTGACAAGCCATTTGTGTTCTAATGTTGTGCATGGAATATGCTTTTCTTGTTTTTATGTATCCAGCAATTTAAATTGATAGACCATTTGATATGTAATCTTTTGTCTTATATTTTTGCTTTTCATACTTTGCTTTAGTTTCTTCTGTTGGGTGCTGTTCCATTTCCAAAGGATGTTCCTCGATTGAAGCAGCTTGGTGTTGGTGGTGTCATTACCCTCAATGAGCCTTATGAAACTTTGGTCCCCACTTCTTTATATCGCGTAAGTGCCTGTTAGTTTAATTCTGTCTTTAATATTTTGAGCATAATGTCTTTGTCCAATCTAACTTTAGTTAAATTGGGTGTGTGATTCTGACTATGCAGCAGAGTCAAACTTTAGGGTATATATATATTCTTAGGATGATACAATGGGGAGCCACGTTTTCCATTTTTATGCTACAAAAACTAAATAAAAAGTTGTCAGTATGCACATGCATACCAACTTTTTATGTATAGTTTGATGATTTTCATTTGTCACATTGAAATTCGTCTTTAACATTCATTCAATTCTTAATCAACTAATTATGTTAGAGGGCAATTGTAAAAGTCTCTCAAAAGATCATCTTGCATCTAGGTGCCATTTCGTCACATTAACTTACGAATGAGTCTATTAGGGTTCCCTTTTCTTTTCAAACCGGACAAATAGTTTTTTTAGCTA
Source organism: Flaveria floridana (assembly GCA_018326465.1). NCBI lineage: Eukaryota > Viridiplantae > Streptophyta > Magnoliopsida > Asterales > Asteraceae > Flaveria > Flaveria floridana. The sequence continues at coordinate 765 of BJCO01380292.1, read as the reverse complement.
AACAGGCTGAAAGTTGTCGAAAATCTATCTTAAATATACTAACAAAACAAGAACAAACGCACCCAGTAAAAGCCCACTCATAGCAAGCTATTGGAGTATTGGTAGGGTCTGGATTACAATCTTCCAAATCAATTTAATTAAATTTTTTTTTGATTTTTGTACAATATTATTATTTTAGCAATCATCATTAATACATTTTTTATTATTGGAAAAAATAAGTGGCCAAAAGTGTCTGTGGGTCATTCCAATGTAACTCGGGCTGTTTTGGCCACACATAAAAATGACCTATTTTAATCCAAACCCATTCTGACTGATTACCCAACCTGACCAATTTGCTACCTCTAGTCTTGCACTTATGCCAATGAGAACATGTTTTTAAGGAATCATTTCTCAGAACTATACCTTGTCTTATCAGATACATGCTAGGTGTTGACATTGATAGTTTTTTGTGCATCAGTTCTTCTTTGTCTTATTTTCCAGGCTCATGGGATAGACCATCTCGTTATTCCCACCAGAGATTACCTTTTTGCCCCCTCATTTGTTGACATTGATCGGGCAGTTAATTTCATTCACAGTAAGTGAAGTATATTTCTGTTGCTAGTATTTTCTGTTAAGCTGGCAGAATTGTTTGGTTGGGTAAACACTAGACATTTCACTAAAAAATTAAATTTTTCTAGAAACAAATAGTATGTAGAAAATATAGTTTACAAAAAATTCAGTAATAGTCTAGCTTGTTTTCAGATAAAATAAATTATAATTTTCTTT
>BJCO01380289.1:0-11991 GCA_018326465.1 Flaveria floridana | reverse complement strand
AGAGGCAGTGAACACTGCTTGCTATGTGCAAAATAGAGTTTTAGTAGTTAAAACACATAGTAAGACTCCTTATGAACTTTGGCATAAGAGGAAACCTTTTATTGACTTTTTCAGGTCATTTGGATGTCCTTGCACCATCTTGAATACCAAAGATCAAATTGCCAAGTTTGCTGAGAAATCAGATGATAGACACTTCATTGGATACTCTTCTCAAGCTAAAGCTTATAGAGTATACAATCTTAGAACTAGAGTAGTTGAGGAGTCAGCCAATGTGACTTTCAATGAGCACACTCCCAGTGTGAAAGGTTCTGGTTCGGATTGGCTATTTGATCTTTATTTAGTTACCAATTGTTTTAACGATTCTTATGAGCATGTTTCAGGGTCCACAGATATATTACCTTCAGGTGATCCTGATCCAAGATTTGAGCTAAGAGGACCTTCAAGCTACACATCTTTAACTCCAGTGGTAACAAATCCTGCAAATGAAGTTTCTATCAGCACATCAATGACCAATCATGTTGATACTTCTGGGTTACCTTCAAATTCTGGCTTAGAGGAAAAAAACTCAGATGTAGGAGCTTCAAATGTTGGAGAGAATGGTGGTGGTGAAAGTGATTAGGAATTTCTTGATGCTGATAACCACTCCATTAAAGAAAATATTAATGATGTCACATACTCATTGGATCAAGTCAATCTTGATAAGTGTGCTGATATGGAGGGTGAATCCTTATTGCTAGATCATAATTTCTCTAATTTTGATCTGTATAAGCAACTTGCTGTGATCCCTCAGCTAAGGATCCATAAGTCTCACCCTTCCACAAACATCATTGGAAATGTTGATTTAGGGGTAAGTACAATAGGACAAACCCATGATGCAAATGTTTGTCTTCACTCTTGTTTCTTGTCCGATATAGAGCCAAAGAAGATTGATGAGGCTCTAAAGGATGGAAGTTGGGTTGAAGCTATGCAAGAGGAGCTGCTTCAATTCTAAAGGCAAAAGGTTTGGAACCTATGTCCTCTTCCTCAAGGGAAGACTACTATAGGAACCAAATAGGTATTCAAGAATAATAAGGATGATATAGGACTTGTCATTAAGAACAAGGCAAGACTAGTTGTTCAAGGGTATACTCAAGAAGAAGGAATTGACTACATAGATGTTTTTGCTCCTGTAGCAAGACTTGAAGCTGTCAGGATATTCCTATCTTTTGCTGCATCCAAGAACTTCAAGGCCTACCAGCTTGATGTCAAGTGTGCTTTTCTCTATGGGGTGATTGATGAAGAGGTGTATGTCAGACAACCACCTGGGTTTACAGATCCTGATCATCCTGATTATGTTTGCAGGCTTGATAAAGCTCTTTATGGGTTGCACCAAGCACCAAGAAAATGGTATGAGACTCTATCTGAGTATCTCTGTCAGCAAGGCTACAAAAGAGGTACTATTGATGGAACTCTCTTTATCAAAGGAAGAGGAGATGACATAATGTTAGTACAAGTATATGTAGATGACATTATCTTTGGGTCAACTAATCCAAAGCTCTGCAAAGACTTTGAGAAGCTGATGAAGCACAAGTTTGAAATGAGTGTTAAGGGGAACTCAATTTCTTTCTAGGAATTAAAGTGAAGCAAGTTGACAATGGTATCTTCATTAGTCAGTCAAAGTATGTGCAAGACATACTTAAAAGATTCAACATGACTGATTGTAAGGTTGCTAAGACATCCATAGCTAGAAACCACTCCCTTGAACTTGATCTTGAGGGGGAGTGTGTTGATGAGTATCTCTACAGGGAAATGATTGGGTCTCTTATGTACCTCATAGCTAGCAGGCCTGATATCATGTTTGCTACATGCATTGGTGCAAGATATCAAGCCAACCCCAAGATGTCACACCTAATCACTGTCAAAAGAATTTTAAGATATCTCAAAGGTGCTCCATCACTTGGCCTTTGGTATCCAAAGAATTCTGATTTCAATCCGTATGCTTATACAGACAGTGATTATGGTGGCTGCAATATTACTGCAAATTCTACATCAGGGGGATGTCAAAATCTTGGTGGAAGGATAGTCTCTTGGAAATGTAAGAAACAATCCTGTGTGTCTGCATCAACTGCTGAGGCTGAATACATTGCTGCTGCAAGATGCTGTGCTTAAGTGCTTTGGATTCAAAATCAGATGCTGGACTATGGATTCAACTTCAAGGAGACTCCCATCCACATAGACAACAACAGTGCTATCTCAATCATAGAAAATCCTGTGCAGCACTCAAGGACAAAGCACATCAATATCAGGTATCATTTGATTAGAGATAACTTTGAAAAAAGATTAATCAAACTAGTCAAAGTTAACACAAATGAACAATATGTTGATTTATTCACCAAAGCTTTTGATGAATAGAGATTTAAATATCTTGTATCAGCTATTGGGATGATTAACTTTGAATAGCTTTTCTTAAAACTTAATCATATTATTTCTAAAACATGTGTGTCCTAAGTTGTCTATCTTATCACCTTTATAATCCCTTGTTCTCTTTGGAAGAAAGATTTTTTGAAAGACATTCTTTAGATTTTTGGAAATTTTTGATCTCTTTAACCTTCGGAAGATTTAAAATTACCTTCGGAAGAAGCTTATTTCTTCTCAAGCAAATATCTACTTCAGTAGTTTTACCTTCGGAAGAAAATTTCTGAAATACCCCCAAAAAAGGCTTTGTCACGAGCTGGATTCGAACCAGCACCTCTGCTAAAGCTTCCAAAGCTTAAAATCAACTTAAGTACTTTTATGTTTTAAAAGAACAATTTTCTTCCGAAAGTAATTTACCTTTGGAAGTTTTCATTCATCTTAGAATAAAAACTCTGAGTTTTAAATCTCTTCCGAAGCAAAATTCTCTAAAAATCTTTGAAATATCTTTTGAAGACAATTTGCCCTCGGAAGCTTTTCTTCAGAACTTCCAAAGCAAAATAACCTTCGGAAGATTTCTGGAATTCCAAGAAAACTACTTTATGGGCAAAAGGAAACTTTTTTTAGAGGTGGGACCGATTTCCGGATTTCAAAGTTTATCCTCTTTCATTAGCTTACCCAACGGTTCCCCCCTCTTTCTCTATCTTCTTCATTTGCACTATTCCTTAAACCTAAATTCTCCCAAACCGTCTTTGTTCTTCACCTTCCTTCACCCTTAAGTTTCTCAAAATGGCCAATCTAAACCGCAGAAACAACCCTGATTTCTCCATGCAACTTCACAGACAACACAACCAGGTTGCTCTGCTGAACTTTGAGAAAGACGATAGTTTCTCAGAGGTTTGCCATTTTCTATCTTTATCCAACTACTTCACCTCCCTAACCATTGATCCTACGCTCTATGAGGATCATTTGCGTGAATTTTAGGAGACCTGCCAAGAGGTCATCATGGATGGGGAGAAGGCACTGTCTGCCATAGTGCAAGGAAGGACAATCTTCATCACTCCAGCCATCATCAACACTCATTTTCAGCTGGATGATGAAGAAGGTGAGTTGTCTTTCTCAAAGGAAGCCGTTAAGCATTCCTTTGAGCAGATGGGCTATGAGGGAGATTTCTCTGTAAAGACCTTCAGGAAAGGGAAGGTCTTGTTGATACACGATGTCCTTAGTTTATTGTACTTAAGCGCTTATGTCTTTCACTTCTTACACATATGTAATTCAAGAACAATATTGTAATACGATATGTGTTTGGATGTTTATTTAACTTTGATTATATCATATTCTTATAGTATTCATTATTACATGCTCGATGAACTATATATATAGGTTTGAGGTTGTTGTGCACAGTTCTGAGTCAATAATGATTCAGAAATGTGTTTGGCTTAGTCTCGTGGTTATACATGCTAATTGATCATACTTATAGACAAGTTGCACGACTGAACTAGGTGACTGGATTAGTCGTACGACTAAGTCATAAGACTGGCTCAGTCACACGACTGAACCATTCATAGAGTTCAGTCATGCGTATGAATCAATCGCATGACTCAGTCGCACGACTGAAGCATACTAATGGCTCATTCATACGACTGGACACTGAAACCTATAAATACCACATAATTTGTGGAAAAACGGAACACTTCGAATATTATCATACCCTAGCCGTCCTGAGCGTACCAGTTCATCCATCCAACTTCAAAGTTCATTCCTGATCGATTTCTACTCATTCTTAACGTTTGGTTAATCGTTAGATCGATCAGGCTGTCATTCTCACTGATTGGATCGCCAATCAAATAGGATTCCGCACTATTTGATCTACTTTCACGTTGAATCAGTTAGTAATCCGTACATACACTGCCCTAACAAGTGGTATCAGAGCTTTGGCTTGTGATTCTTCATGGATTCAATTGGTGTTCTTGTTAAAATTAACATTTTAATTCAAAAGATTTTTGTTTTGACTCAAAAAGTGTTTTTGAAGTGTGCTTGATTCAAAAGTTTCAACCTTTTCGACTTACGGCAGATTAGGGTTTGTGAAATATCTTTTTTTGGTGTCAAAGTGTTCAAAGTTTTGAATTTTTCATTCACAACAGCTTCAATTGAACGATTAACTCAATCGCATGACTGAATTTCAATCGCACGATTCAACCGTACGACTGGACTTAGTCGTATTGCTCATTCACACGATTAAGCTAATCCACACGGTTGAACTCATTCGCATCCCTCAATCGCACGATTGAACTCAGTCGCACGATTGAACTCAGTCACACTCTCCAATCACACGATTGAAATTAGTCGTATTCTTCAATCGCACGATTGACTCTGTCGTATACCAAATTTTTCAAGTTTGAAACCATGGACGATCAGAACTCTGCGTTTACTGCTGGTAAGGACTCACGGATCCAGAATCTATTGCTTCTGGAAAATGAGATTAGGAATCATAACAAACCACCGAAACTGTTAACTTTGGATGAATACCCGCAATGGAAACAATGTTTTGAAATTTATCTGAACGGTGTTGACCCTAACTTGTGGACAGCCATTAAGACTGGATATACTATACTAGTTGGTGCTAATGGGGTATAGCTGACCTTGGGTGGTATAAATGAGGAACAAAAGGTTGCACATAATGATGAGAAGAAAGCTTATTAATTATTGACATAGCCAATCCCTAAGGATATCATCTATCAGTTTTCAGAACATAAGCAATCGAAGAAGTTATGGGAGGTTCTGGAAAAGAGATATGATGTTAATGCAACCTTGAAGGCGCTGAAGGCTAAAGCTCTCAAGAAGGAATTTGATAACTTCTCACCCATAGGAAATGAGAGCTTGGATGATATTATAGATAGGTTTTATCATCTGATGAGTGAGCTGCATACACACGGTGTTACTACATCAATGGAGGATAAAGTAGCAAGCTTTGCTGATGGTCTGCCAGATAAATGGGATTTGTTTGTGTCTAATCTGAGATAGAATGATACTTTCGCCACTTTAGACATCAATGACTTTATCTTGAAGTTAAGGGAGGAGGAACTACGGTTGAAATACAAGTCTAAGAAAGGATCTTACACCCAGAATCCTTAACTCTATAACGTTGCTCCTACCCCAGTTTCATCTGGAGCACCTCTTAAAACAGCGTTTGTTTCCAACACGTCTGGAACTTCTCAAAGTGGCTCTTCGGGAAGTGAATCATCAGGTTCATCTGGAACCCAATATAGTATCCTTGACTCAAATTCTACTAAGCTGAAGACTGAGAATTTGGGAAATGTTACTCTTGAAGTAGTAAAAGAGCATATGGATCTTCTCATTACGGTTGTACACTCATATGATGGGTTGGTTGCTGGTAAGATAGGAAACTGTCATCTTGCAGATGAAGACTATGACCAGGTAGATAAGACAGAGTTGGAAAGAATGGATATCATGTGCGCTTTGGCAAGTGCTGTTAGAAGGGCTAAAAAGTTTGTGAAAAAGACGGGTCAGAATCAAGTTGCCACCAAAGACACAACATTTGGTTTCGATAAAACCAAAGTTACATGATTTAACTGTGGTGAAAAGGGTCACTTCAAAAGAGAGTGCGTAAAACCTAAGAAGACAGTAAATGGTAACCCTTTTCCATCAATCAACCGTCAGGACAAAGAGAAGCAAGTGGCATCAACAGGTCAGGATTCGAAGGCATTGGTTGCTCAAGGAGATGAAGGACAGTACTGGTCCTTTATATTTATGTCTGATGGAGATGCACATGTGGCATTAGTAGAAGATCTTGATGATGGGTCAGCTAGTGAAGGAGATAACATAGCTGATTATACTCATTTAGACGTTGAAGAAGCTATGGATGTCGTGGATCATTTGGTTGAAGATGAATTGACTGCTGCTAGCATGGAATCCCGAACATTGAGGAATCTAAGTTTGTGTTTATGGGTGACACCTCCAGCTGTCCATAGGTAGATTCAAAAGATGAACTTTTTTATAAACATGCCTGTGCAGAATGTAATAAATTTCGTGAATGCATAGACTTAAAATTTGCTTGGTTGTTAGATCATAAGGACAGCCTGGTAAATGATTTGAAATTATGCACTGAAGAAAATAGAGTGTTAAAACAAAATGAAAGCAGCTTTAAAGAAAAACTTGATTTGTTAGGAAAGCAACTTAAGGAAACCGAGGTTGTTGCCTTAAATCAAGCAAATGACATTAAGTTCTATTTATCAACAATAGATGAAACTAAGAAATAAAAAGCTATTTTGCAAGTTGAAATTGAATCGTTAAATCAAAAACTTCACAGTGTAGCTAGTTCCTCTCATATTGTTCAGAACTTAGTCAAAGAGAGAAACAGTGGGGAAGGGCTTGGGTATAAAGTAGTGCCTCCACCACATGCGATCCTTTTGAATACAAAATGTCAACCCTTAAATAATAAGCCTATCAAGGATCATGTGGTGACTACCCCTCTAGTCAGTGATCTAGATTCCACAGATAAAACTGTGCAATCTGTTACTAAATAGAAGGCATCTAGTTTTGGCACTACAGATGGGGTTGTCATTGAAAATAGGTATGATGAGAATTGCAATGCTACTCTTAGGATGGGTTCAAAAGTTCATGTTTTAAAATCTAAAAATTCAGAACCAACTCAGTCCAGAACTGTTCATCATCAAAATCTCAACAAAATGAAAGTAAAAAGTAATCAAAATGTAAAACCAATCAAAATTGTCAAAGAAGGTGAGAAACCTAAAGTTGAGAAGAAAGAGACCAGCCCTAGATCCTACTCTCCCCCACACAAAAGATCTCCCAGACCAGTTGAAGGGAGATCCTATTATGGTTGTGGAGAACGAGGACATATTTCTCCTAATTGTCCTTACTATCAGACACCAAGAAGAAAGAATTGAACTTGGTCATGAAAATAAACCTAGATTTTCTAAACAAGATCAAATACCCCTCCGAAATACCAAAGGCAACACAGACAAGATCCTGGTAAAGCTGTGTTAATTGAGGTAACCCCTAGGGATAAAAGCAAACCAAAGGTTCAAACTATAAACCATTCGTGTGTTTATCAGAAACAGGCCTTACACATAACTGGTTTGTGGCAAGCAAAATCAACAAGTGTGTCTGAGAGTGAGGACAAGATGAAGAAAAATATGTCTTCATCTTCTGAAGGACAGTGGGTGGAGTTTGTAATATGCGATGCCTCTAGGAAACCCAAGCCAGTAAAGGCTTGGGTCCCACTCCTAAACTAATCATTTTTGTGCAGGTTGTTCGCTACAGCTCTATCACTAACACCTGGATTATTAATAGTGGGGCATCCAGGCACATGACCGGGAATCTATCTCTCCTTTTCAATGTCAAACAAATCAAAGGGGGACATGTATCTTTTGTGGGAAATAAAGGAGGTTATATCACATCTCAAGGTGAAGTGGGAAATTAGAAAGTGAAGTTTTATAAAGTCAACTATGTTCAACAACTGGAGAACAATTTACTTTCAGTTTCTTAAATCTCTTACAAGGGCCTTAAAGTTGTATTTGATAATAACATATGCTACATTCTGAAGAAGGATTATGTTATCCCTGAGGAGAAAGTTTTAATGTCAGCTTCAAGATATAACGACCTGTATGTCTTGGATATGTCAAAAGCCTCCACAACTGAGTCTGCTGCTCAGTGTTTCTTTTCCAAAGCCATTGAGAGGGATTCTATTTCTTGGCACATGAGAATAGGACACATTAATCCTAGGAAGATGAATCATTTGATTCAAAATCATCTGGTCGAAGGAGTTACAGTCAAGAACTTTCAGCTTCCAGATTTCTGTATAGCATGAAAGAAAGGGAAACAGACCTAGAAATCTCATAAATCTAAGAAAGTTCACTCTATTGAGATTCCACTGGAGCTTTTGCATATGGATCTATTTGGCCCTGTCAGTACTAAAAGCATTGTAGGAGATTGGTACTGTTTTGTGGTAACTGATGATTATTCAAGATTTTCCTAGGTTACGTTTCTTAAAGCAAAGGCAGAGACTTTTGAGTCATTCAAGAATTTGGTTACTACTTTGGAGTCTCTATACAAGTTGAAAGTGAGAAAGATTCGTTCAGACAACGGCACAGAATTCAAGAATCGGTGGATGGAGGCTTTCTGTCAAGAGAAAGAGATTGTTCATCAATTCTCTTCTGCCTATACTCCACAGATCAACAAAGTTGCTGAACGCATTGATTGAAACTGCAAGGACGACGTTGGCAGATTCAAAACTGCATGTTCAATTATGGAATGAAGTAGTTGCTAATGCATATTACACTCTCAATCTTGTATTAATTGTCAAACGTAATGGTAAAACTTGTTATGAGTTGCTTCAAAGGTGTAAACCAAACTTGGAGTATCTAGAACCATTTGGAGCTCCATGCATGTTGCTGAAGAAAACTCAGACTGGCAAGTTTAATGAAAAACCAGATGAAGGAATTTTTCTTCAACACAATATACCTGACAAACGAGTTTACAACAACTCTACGGGTCAAGTTGAAGTGTGGTGCAATGTAGATGTGCAAAGATACACCCCCCCACTAGAAAAGGTCCATCACTTTTCTTTGATTATGATGGATTTTTCAAGTCCTTCAATCTTCCTCCAACTTATTCCGATGACGAGGTGACTGCTCAAACGATGTATGACGTTTTGAATACTCCTAATTTAGACTCAAGCACTACTGCTCTAATCGATGGTGCTTCTGGGGCTTCAGAGGAAGATCTAGAAGTCAGTGATCACTCCTCAGATGATGAGGAGATTGAAAATGAAAATATGAGCAATAAGGAATCTGTCAGCCCAGATGAAAGTACACCTGCAGATGATGGTTAATTGGCTGACACATCTGGGGCAAATTATCAACCAGCCACAGATGAACCAGTGATTCCAAATATGAAAAATGAAGTAGTCCTGCCTACAACTCCGGTGACAAGAATTAGTGTGAATCATCCCCCAGACAACATCATAGGGGATCTTCTCTCTGGGGTTCAGACAAGAAATCAGTTGTACACAGCTGATTATACAGCAGTGATGGAAAAGGGATACATACATGATGGGGGCATTTAAGTGTTTCATTTCTCAAGTGGAGCCCAAGTATGTAAGTGATATCTTGAAAGATGAGGCATGGGTAAATGCTATGCAAGAAGAACTTCTGCAATTTAAGAAGCTAGGGGTGTGGACACTAGTGGACAGACCCAAGGGTGCAGAAGTAATTGGCACAAAATGGGTTCTTCGTTGCAAGAAAGATGATCAGGGGGTCATTATCAGAAACAAGGCACGGTTAGTAGTTTAATGGTTCAGACAAGTCGAAGGTGTGGACTATAATGAGATATTTGCACTAGTGGCTAGGATGGAAGCAATTCGGATCTTCCTAGCCTACGCATCCTACATGAAGATCAAGGTTTATCAATTGGATGTGAAGAGTACATTTCTACATGGTGAAATCCGTGAGACAGTATACGTTAGTCAGCCCGAAGGTTTCGAAGATCCTTATCATCAGGACAGAGTTTATAAATAGGACAAGGCTCTGTATGGACTACATCAAGCCCTGCAAGCCTGGTATGAGAAGCTCTCCACACACCTACTGAAACACGGTTTTCAAAGGGGAGTGATTGACTGCACGTTGTTCATCAAAAAAAAGGATGGTGAATTACTGTCGGTTCAGATATATGTGGAAGAATTAATCTTTGGTTCCAAAAACGAAGCATTATGTAAAGAATTTGAATCTGTGATGAAAGCTGAATTTAAAATGAGTGCCATGGGAGAGATGAAGTTCTTTCTGGGATTACAAGTAGATCAGACACCAAATAGAATCTTTCTACATCAGACCAAATATGTGGGAGACATCCTAAGTAGGTTCGATATGGAAAATGTAACGATTGTTGGTACCCCTCTTGCCACAAACCACGATATGGCACCCGATGAAAATAGAGATTTGGTAGATGCCACCATGTATCATGGAATGATCGGATCTCTAATGTATCTCACAGCTTCTCGTCCTGATATCATGTACGCCACGTGTCTCTGTTCCATATATCAGTCAAAACCAAACGTCAACCATCTAATTGGGGTGAAGCGGATCTTTCGTTATCTAAAGGGTACTTCAATACTCGAGTTGTGGTATCCTCATGATGATGACTTTGAACTTACAGCATACAGTGACTCAAATTATGGTGGATGCAAGATGTACTACAAGTCAACATCTACGGGGTGTCAATTTGTTGGAAGGCGGTTAGTCACCTGGCAATGTAAGAAGAAGACGTATGTTGCTTTGTAAACATGTGAAGCTGAATACGTTGTTGCTGCAAGTTGCTACTCTCAAATCATCTGAATTCAACAGCAAATGCAGGACTATGGTTTGCAATTTACTAACACTCCTATTTTTGTTGATAATTCTGCTGCCATAGCTGTAACTAAAAATCTGGTACAACATCCCAAAATCAAACACATCGGCATTAAATATCACTTCATACGTGATTGTTTTGAAAAGCATTTAATCGATGTAATTAAAACTAACACGGATTTTCAGCGCGTCGACCTCTATACAAAAGCTTTTGATAAACCGAGATTTTATTATCTTTTAGAGGTTAATGGCATCAAAAAGAAAGACGAGGTGATTCCGGAGGAGTCAAGTTCATAGTCCATCCGGATGTGTCTTAGTTTCAATTTTTTTGTCAAATTTATTTATTTTATTTTATTTTCTCTTCTATCTTAAAAATTACAAAAACACAAAAAGATTTTCTGTCTTAGAATTTTAGGGGGAGAACAGTTTTAGTATTTATTACTTAAAAAAAGGGGAGGCGGGCAGGTAAGCTGAAAACCAAAGACATCAAATCCGAGAAATTGATTCGGTACAGTGGAATATGATAGTACACAGGTATCGAATCATTTGGGACACCAAAAGGATTTTCATTTTTGAAATATTATATTGAAAGTAACAGGAAATTATAAGTCTGAGAAGTCAAAGTCTAATAAGTTGAAAAATGATAGTAAGCTAGTCTATTACTATGGTTACATGGAGAAAGTAGATCTAGGGGTTTCATGTCCATTATATGACGTGTCGGTTGATTCAACACAATAGACTAGTAGACATCATTGGTGAATCATGTAAATTAAATCAATCAACATGTTGCGGGTTCCCATCTTATCCCTGGTCCGCACAATCAATAAATTTCCAATAAGGGGTGAGGAGCAAAAAGAAAGCCACAAATGTGGCCAATGACCAAAAACATGAGCAATGCAAATGACAAATGTTGTTTCTATGTTAAATGTTAGATTCTTTATGCCCAAGACACATAGAACATTGATGTGGTTAGTATGTTATGATCCAAGTAGGGTCATACCCAATAACAAGCTTAGCAAACACCAATTAATATTTAATTGATGATATGATCATGCAATTAAATAATTACACCAATTTAGAAAAGTGGGTTTTCTGAATAAATTGTATATGAGATAGAACAACTTATAAGGATATTTTGTTCATGGGTATTATTTGTAATGTTATTTAAATTGGTTAAATAACATCAAGTAATAAAAGTGTGTATAAGTTATATAAT
>BJCO01380261.1:0-15458 GCA_018326465.1 Flaveria floridana | reverse complement strand
GGTGGTGGTGGTGGTGGTGGTGGTGGTGGTTATAATGGTGGTGGTGGTGGGGTTTTGGAGGGAAATTAGGGTGGTGGTGGTTGACGTGGGGAAGTGGGGTGGTTTTTTTCTTTTTTTTTTTCTTTTTTTTTTTTGGAAAGTTGGTTGCTTTAGGTGTTTGTACTATGGGATGGAGAGGTTGTACTATTTTGAGGGACTTGATATTGACTAGGTCAATGTGATCAGTTTAACTTCCATGGGAATATGGGATGTTGATCGTTGGGAACTTGGGACTAATATTCAATGTTTTCAAAGAAGTATCGGATATTGAACCTTCATCTTAAAAGTTAACAGGTTGGATTAATTGAACTGGACTTAAAATGCGGATGATGTTGTATATAAGAAACAATATTATAACGCATATCTAATTATAAACAAAATATGAAGATATAATATATTTTTTAGTTTTAACACAACATTAACACTTAAATTAACTAAAATATGTATCATAAATTATAAATTAATCAAAAAAATGGAAAAACATATAAAGAGTTTTTAATGCCAGTTCGACCGGTAACCAGCCGGTTCAAATGAAAATAATCCAAATTCACACAGCGGGACTAGTTTTACGACCGGTGACTTGTTCACTACAGTTTGGTTCTGAAAACATTGTTGATATCAAAATTAAAGGCGTAAATAAATTAAGGTGAGGTTTGCAAATTTAAGCTTGACATGTTTAAGTATTTAACTTAATATAAGTCCAAATAACATAAATAGTTATTATGAGTAATTAACCAAAATAATTCATGTCGTTAGAAGAAAATGACATTTTTGGGTCAACTTTTATAAAGTTTTCATAATTTTATAAATAACATAAAATGATAGATAACAAGTTTATAATTTATAAAAACAATGATACAAATAACACAAAATGATTTAAAACGTAAAACACAATGATTAATACACGTAACAAATGATGTAAAATATATGACACAATGAACGTGTAAGACAAGATAAGCTGACGTATTTGACACATTGATCAAAATGTCTTTTTCTTTAAAACAATAGAAGGACACGTGTCAAACCCACAATTATTTTTAAGCTTTTTAAATTAAACATCTTTTTTAGTATAACCCTACTCTTAAAATTAATTACATATTGAACACCTACATCACTCTTATTCATTTATATATTTAAACAGATTGCTAAACTAAAATAAACGAAATAAAAAAAATAAACCCTCATATTTGTTTAAAGGTTCTTAACTAGTTAATTAATTATTCTCTATAATAATTTCAAAACGAATTACTAAGAAAGAAAAACTTTAGACATTTATATAACTCACACATTTACACAAGTTTGTATTATATACATACATACGGTATAGGTATGTATGAAAGGGATTAAAATTGGTTTGAATGTATATTAGATATTCTTGGGCTTCAGGTTTATTGGGCTCGAAAGTTCTGATCCACAAGTAAGTGGAACGGTCATTTGTGCACCCACCCAAACAAGAAAACACTTATGCCATATGGCCCATATGTAACTTATTGTACTAACTACTAAGCATATAACAATGATATATGGAGTATTAATTTAAAAAAATAATATTAATATATATGATGTATTAGAGTTAACAAAGTTCTAAATTTGGTTGAATTACAATGGTCCCAAATTTAATACTCCTAATACACATTGACATGTCCTACATGCTAGAGCGTGTAACGACGTGAAACTTGAATAGTAAAAACACAAATCTAATATAAGAGGAAATTTATAAAATAGTAGTAACTAGCCATTAAATGAGATGAACCAAATGTGTAGCTAATTGCATATAGCCTTTTGTTAGTATAAATAGGAAATCTTCTCCTCATGGGGTGCAATAGAACATATCATGTTAGCTTGGAGATAAATTGTCTTTAATTGGTTGAACTACAACCTAACCAAATCTAAGAATACTCCTAATACATATTGATACATCCTACAGACTAGAGGCATGTACCTGGTGCTGCAAACAGCTCCCGCGTTCGCAGGGTCCAGGGAGGGTACGTCCCATTTAAGGGAAGATGTACGCGGTCTTTCCCCCACATTTTGTGGGGAGACCGTTTCCACGGATCGAACCTGAGACCTTTGGTCTCTTAGGAACAGCTTCAACCGTTGCGCCAAGGCCCGCCCTCACATGCTAGAGGCATATAATGAGGTAAAACTTGGCTCTATTAAGAATCTAAAGCCAAGTGAATTCTGTAATTTATATATTTCAAAGCTTAATATTCAGTTTTCTAGACTATCAAGATATCATGTATTGTTTCTTAGAAGTTCATGTGACGAGAATTTTGTCAAGGGAAATGAACTAGCCATTTATGAAGCAACGATCATATATGCACCTAACAAAACCTCTTAATCGAACAATCTCCTTATCTAATAAAGGAAAGGAAAATGAGTATGTGATAGGTTTACTTTCATCCCACTATCTCCAAACGCTACCTATAACTCTGCAATAAATAAATAAAAATTCTATATGTTTGTTGATATCTCTTTGTTCTACACACTTTTTTACTTCTAAATATGACCAAATCATATAACTATAAATATTAAACACACATCACATTTGTAAGAGTTCGAAATTCATCAAATGTCATCTACATTCACGTGTTGTTGGTTGTTAATAAATTCTAGAAGGTGTTGGATAGCATCTTAACAATTTTATTAAGAAATTATCTTTAAATCAATCAGAGGTTGAATGTGTTTGTTTCATTTAAAAATTACTTCTTAATTGTTTATGAAACCTTTTAATAAGTATGTTTTAAAAATATGTTAAATGATTTAAAAGTTACTTCTTAATTGTCTATAAAATATTAACATTGACAAATATTACTAACTTAATAATACTAACAACTAATCACAAACATACTTTTAAAAAATGATTTAAATATTACATATTATTCGGTCAAATTTTCTAATGACTAAATACAACGTTATTGAAGAGCCTCTTAGTCGTATTCATGCATCCATGTAAGCATGGCTATATGCATGTATGTGTGGATCAATGTTGTTGAGACTGGATCGGACCGGCCGGTCCGACGAGGAATCAGACATGTGGCCGAACCGGTTCGTATCGATTCATTTTGGAGGGGTTTGACCGGCCGGTTCGTCCCGAATCGGTGGTCGGACCATTTTAATGGGTAAAACGGGATGTTTAACCATAAATTAGTGTGTTTGACGTAAAATATATTAAATTTTATATATAACTATAAAATACACATAAATTACTTATATTAAGCTATGACGTCATCCAGTTATTAAATTCGATCCGACCGGTCTGACCATTAAACCATTAAGACGTCCGGTTCGTTGTTTGATTCTGAAAATATTGATGCGGATGATGATAAGTTATAAATACAAGAAATGTGAGAAGGTGGCGGCGAATAGTGAAAGATGCGAATGCGTATGGTGTTTGGTTATTATTCCATGACTCTATATATCTACACACACCACACCTATTGGCTATTGCTATTTTCAACGGTTGTAGAACCATCATTATATTATTAGGTTCGCCCCCTTCTCAGTTCTCTCTACTTCATTTACCAAATAATCTGCCACCTAATAAATATACATTTCACTTTTTGACTTTCGTCAACCAAACTTTTTTTTTTTTTGTAAATTTTGTTTCATTTTAGTGTTTTTATTAAAATGTATATAAAATACAGTATGAGTTTGACTTTCAATATATATTTAAAGGTACTTAAAAGCAGAGTTGTATAGCAAGTAGAGGAGTAGAGGTGATAAAAAATCGGTTTTCGAACCGGAATCGACAGCCCACTGTGAATCTGAACCCAAAAAAACGGTTTGACGGTAACCGGTTTCAAACCAAAACTGAACCAAACAAATCACTTCCCTAAAACAAACTGACTCCTAATCCAAAGCGGTTCAATTAAAAATCAGTTTTGTCTTTTGTTGACCCAAACAGAAATTAGCCAGGAGAAAAAACGGTTTGATCACATTTCATAATATTTTTTATATTATTTTTAAAATAGTACCTTCACTAACGGCAAATGGAGTTTTCCCAATTAGTGGATGAGATGGAGGGTGAAAAGTAGGTGAGGTGGAGAGTTTAGTGATGAGTGGCGGGTGGTTCTTTAAAATGAAGATGAAACTAGTGAATATATACAAAGTTGGGAGCAAATACAAGGAAGAAAACATATAACCGGAAAAAATGAATCTGGAATTTTGACCTGGGGATTACAGGAACATCATCCCCCGCATTTGATGAAAGTTGGAAGTCCTAGGGAATATGGTGAAACCGGGACGACAATGTGAATCCTAAGGCTATAGGGAGTCATTATGTTATTCCCCGTATTAGATATCAATATAATGTCAATTTTTTTATCAACTTTTCTCTTATTTTCTCCGTTTTACACATACAATCACCTAAGGTGCCACCACTGGTATGATATAATATTTTTTATAATTTAATTTGTAATTTGAAAGTACATTCATTTTACCTAGTTAATAGTTGGTAAACTCAGAAAATAATGCAGAGAGGGAGAGAAAACACGAGAGAGAAGAGTAGAAGAGGAAAGGAAGCTCAATGGACTGAGGAAGATCTTCGAAGACGCAAGCATGAGGAGCAGCAGAGGATCAAAGACAAAGGAAGCAAAAACATGTATGAACATCAAGAGAAAGTCCATTATTTTCTTTCTGGTCTTCCGAATATGTGTACAAGCTTGGGGTTAAGGAGAGCTTTCGACCATCACAAGAACCTTATTGATGCGTTTGTACCTGCCAAGAAGGATAAATGGGGAAAAACATTTGGTTTTCTGCGTTTTGTGGGGGTAAAGGATGCACAATCCTTTCAGAAGGACTTAGAGATGGAAAAGGTTGATGGAAAGACGTTTTGGATCACAGTTTCCAAGTTTCAAAGACCTAAGAGAAGCGAGGGAGGTAGTGGAGTTCCTTCTTCAAAAGCTCCTTTACATCATGATGGGGTGGCTAGTAACACTAACGGTGGAATGCACTTACGGACCGAATGGGGCCAACATCAGAAGCAAGACTTTCCGGCGTTATCGACTATTGCTTTGAATGCCCCCAGAGGTCTTCCTAGTGTGCATCCCCTTAAGGATGTTTCACTTCTAGGGACGGCACACAACGTGATTTGTTTGAATGATATTACGGGGTACCTTAACGCTAAGCGTGCTCTGCCGGAATGTAATTTCAGTTATATGGGGGGCTTAAAGATTTTGTTGTCATTCTCGACTAAAGAAGAGGCTCATGCCTATCTCAATCTACAAAATAAGTGGGACGGGGTATTTTCTAATCTATCAATCTGGAATGGTATGCCTACGGGTGATGATCGTATTGCTTGGTTAACCATAAGGGGAATTCCCCCGCACCTTTTTGATGAATGCATGATTAATCTCGTTGGGGAGCAATGTGGGAAAGTCATTTACAGGTCGGAGACCTCGAATGTCTGTGCTAATATGTCCTTTGACAGAGTAGCTATTCTCACAAATCACAAAGGGAAGATTTTCAGGCAGGTATCAATTAATCATAATGACCAACGTTATCAGGGATGGATTATGGAGGATGATACTTTATGGATCCCAAGTTTCCTGAAGAATAATACTTGTCTTAGCTCGGGGGAAGAAATGTCTTCCCCATCGTCTTGCTCCAAACGCGATGAACATACGCCCACAAGACACAATTCGACACAACCTGTCTATTTGAATTCTACCTATGATGTGGAATTCAAATTAGCAATGGCAGCAAGACCAAGTTATGGATGTAATCATGAGCACGCGTTACATGAAGGGTTGCTTTCAGTTTTCGAGTTGCATGAAAGCATGCATGAGGGACATTCTTTGGCGGCTGATAATTTGCATGTTCCAATGCATGCATTTAATAAGTTGGATGGGCCTAGTGGGGATACTTTCAAATTTGCAGAGAAGGAAAATGTGGGGTTGGCCCAGGCTGCCTCTTCTTTGGGCCCTACACAACAAGATAATGTTATGGGCTTGCCCTCCCAGGAGGCTGAGCCTATTGACTCCGACCCATTTTCATTGGGACCTTTAATTGAGGAGATATGTGGTGTCGGCAATTATGGCCAAATCACTGATAAAACAAAAGTAAATTCGGGAGTGTGTGACAGAAAGTCTAGGGCTTCTTCAAATGGAAGGATAACACTGGATCAACATAGGCGTAGAGTTACGAACCTTAACAAGGAACTTAGAGATCCCCTTCGTTTCAGAATGAGCATGCATTTGTTGTCAAGGCGGGGACTACTAAGAAAAGTGAAAGAAATGCGCAGATCGGCCTCTGTAGATTGTTCCGACCCCCCCGTCATGTCTAACCCTGAATGTGTTCGCTTGGAGGTGTGCCAGGACTCCATGGCGGATGAATTGAGGGATGAAAGAAAGATAGAAGAAATGGCAGAAGTAGCCTTGAGACAGGAAGTGGCGGACACGATCAAAGTCAATTCCTTGATACAGATTAATCTAACGGGTTTTGAAGAACAACTGACGGACTTGATCAGAAATGAGGGAGTTGTTAAAGGTCATCAATGAATTGCTTGACTGTTAATATTAGAGGAGCTGGAGACTCGGAGAAGGCGAGATGGGTTAGGAGATTAAGATTAAACAATGGTGTGCAATTTGTGGCAATCTAGGAAACCCAAATGGCGAATTCTTCACAGATTCGATTTCACACTTTCTGGGTAGGTCACGTTTTGATGTTGAATTCGTAAATGCTACAGGTCGCTCTGGGGGCCTGGTGTCCATCTGGGATCCTTCATTCTTCCATAAGCTATCGTCGTTCAAGGCAAGACACTTTCTTGCTGTTCACGGGGTAATACCTAGGCTACAAATGTCCCTTTCGGTAATAAACGTCTATGCACCACATGAGATTACTGCCAAAAGGGAAGTGTGGAATGACATAACTCTTTATATGTCGCATAATACGGGGTTTTTCATCTTGCTTGGTGATATTAATACGGTCAGATTCCCTTCGGACCAACTCAACTCGGAGTTTTGCTCCGTCTCAGCGACCGACTTGAACAACTTTATCAATGATGCTGGTCTGTTTGAGTATGCGATGGGCGAAGCTCACTGCTCTACCGTGGGAAGGGTATTCCGATCATACTCCTCTCGTTCTAAAGGCGGTGCCCTCGGATTTTGGGCCTCTCCCGTTTCGCTTTTTCAATTCATGGATTCAAATTCCAAGTTTTAAAGACTTTGTTAGGAGCTTGATTACCTCCTTTGAATTTTCTGGACCTGCGGATAAGTAACTCTCCGCTAAATTCAAGTGGGTTAAGAATGGCATAAAAACTTGGCTGATAGAGTACAGGGCAAAAGAAAATTGGCTTTTGGAAAGTTTAAAAGCACAACTACAATACTTAGATAGTTTGGCGGATGATGGTGTTATCTCTGAAGAACAAATCGCCCTAAGATTCTCTGTTCTAAAGGACTTGACTTGTACCAATAAACGCAGGAAGGCTGAATTAATTCAGAAGTCAAGGACCAAATGGGCATTAGAGGGGGACGAGAAATCCAAGTTTTTACATGGTATAATTAACTGCAATATATCTAGTAATAGAATTCATGGCCTGCTTATCAATAACGCTTGGATTACGGACCCACTCAGCATTAAGCGCCACATTGCTTTGGCTTTTAAGGATCGGTTTGATCTGGCCCCGGGTCCTAAACCTACGTATCTTATTCCGGGTCTTAAGTGCCTCCCTATTAATCAATCAGAACAGTTGATAGCTCCATTCTCGACAATGGAGGTAAAACAGGCGGTATGGGACTGTGATGGTAACAAGGCGCCGGGACCGGACGGGTTCAACTTCACTTTTATTCGGAGATTTTGGGATCTCTTTCACGGTGATTTTCTATTACTACTGCAGCAATTCCATGATTCCTGCCAAATAAATCCTGGTTGTATGGCGGCCTTCATTACCCTCATACCAAAGAAGGCTGATCGATTAACCCCGGATGATTCTCACCCTGTAAGTTTAATTGGAATTTTGAATAAGGTGATATCTAAAGTTTTGTTGAACAGGTTAAAGCCGCTTATGCCATCTATAATCTTGGAGGAACAGAGCGCCTATGTTGGAAACAGATCGATACTGGACGGACTGCTGATTCTTAATGAGGTGGTCTCATGGCTCAATAAATCAAAGGGATCGGGTATCTTTTTAAAGCTGGATATCGCTAGAGCATTTGATTCCTTTCACTGGGATTTTCTTGATAGCATCCTCCTACAAATGAATTTCCCGCTTGTATGGAGATCTTGGATAAAAGCAATTATAACATCCACTCGTACATCCGTCCTCGTTAATGGAAGTCCGACGATGGAATTGGAATACAAAAAAGGCCTCCGGCAAGGCGATCCGCTATCACCGTTCCTTTTTATTATTACTATGGAAGCATGGTCATGTATTATTAAGAAGGCAGTATCCGTCGGTCTTTTTGAGGGTATTAGATTACCTAATTATGGCCCAGTTTTATCACACTTTTGCTTTGCGGATGATGTGATTTTAATGGGCAGTGGGAGTGCAAGAATTCTAAGGAATGTTTCAAGGTTGCTTAGGGTTTTTTTTCTAATTTCCGGGTTGAAGGTTAACTTACTTAAGAGCTCCTTGTACGGGGTTGGCATTACGGATAATGATCTCGGAAACCTAGCCTCAATCATGCACTGCAAGGTAGGAAAAATGCCATTATCCTACCTTGGCCTTCTTGTGGGAGCAAATATGAACATTTGTAAGAATTGGCACCCTGTAATAGATGTCTTTAAGCAAGGTTATCCAATTGGAAAGCCAAGTCTTTGTCGTTTGGGGGAAGAATTACATTAATTAAATCGGTATTGGAGTCGCTTCCAATATATTTCTTCTCCTTGTATCGTGCACCGACTACGGTAATAAACGAGCTAGAAAAGATATGGAGGTCTTTCCTTTGGGGAGGCAGCGAGGAGAAAAGAAACATTCATTAGGTCGCATGGGATACAATACTTCTACCCAAGGATAGGGGCGGTCTTGGTATTACCTCTCTCATGTACTCCAACTTGGCTATGATTGCAAAGTGGTGGTGACGTTTTAAAAACGAGAAACATTCGCTATGGTGGAATGTCATTTGGACCTTACATCATACTTCAAGATCTTGGAGCTCAATTCACTTTAGACTTTCCTTAAAGGGTGTATGGAAGAATATTATCAACATAAATAAGGATCTTAAGGCCTTTGACATTGATTTGAATAATTTAACATGTGGGATGCTTGGATGTGGTGATACTATTCTTTTCTGGTTAGATAGATGGATCGCTGATGTCCCATTGATGAACCTATTTCCATCATTGTTTGCGCTTGAACAACATAAAGGCATTCTGGTTAGAGAGTGTTTTGACAGCGTACATTCACTGGTAATGTGGAAATGGAGACGGAAGAGGGCTTGGAACTGTGATGCTGAACGTGATGATTTTAATCAGTTATTAGCTCTGCTATAAACGGTCACTCCAAAAGAATCCAAGGATACATGGAAGTGGGACATCGCGGGGGAGCCTTCCTTCTCCTCGGCGTCCCTCAAAAGGTTGCTACAAGACAAGATAGATCGGGAAGATAGGTGCAACTTTAAGTGGAACAAGTGGGTGCCTAAATCAGTGAATTTTTTCAATTGGCAAGCTACCCTAAACCGCCTACCTACGAGTGACTCTCTAGCCCGAAGGAATGTTCCCATAACTACAATAACATGTAGATTATGTGGAGGGCATGACGAAACTGTGGAACACCTTTTTACTTCGTGTGATTTCACGACCAAAATCTGGGAACACATTAGTTCATGGTGTGGAATATCCCCGGTTTTTGCCTTTTCATTCAATGATCTTATGGAGTTCCCCTACCTTTTGATTGGGGATGGGAATTTCAAAATGGCGGTCCACACTGTAGTTATGGCTGCGACCTGGTGTGTCTGGAGGCATAGGAACGCCATTATTTTTAACGGAGAAAGCCCATCGGTGTGCAAGGTTATTTGCGAAATCAGGGTCATAGCATCTCTTTGGTTGAAGGCTAGGAGTAATAGCCGCGGTATTGGAGTACTGAACAATCTTCCATTTGATCCTGGTTAATGATGTTGTTTGTTGTTATTTACCGGTATTAGCTAGTTTTCTGTTTTTGTATTTGTACTTTGGGGTTTTTAGTTCCTTGCTAGCCCCGTTTTATCCTATATATGCTATTTGCCGTTCAAAAAAAAAGTTAATAGTTGGTCATTGTTATAGTAAAGAATTTAGTTGACAATTAGCTAAGTTATTAATTTGTCTTGCATTTAATACTTGAATTATTGTTTATTATTTTTAAATTTAAATCGTTGAACACATAACAAGCTTTTAAATATTACAATTCAAACATATTAAAACATAATTAAAAGTAACAAATAGCGATTATATGAAATAATGAGACTGAATGTCGAAATGATAGATATGATTGTGTTGAATGTAAAATGAGTTTGTGAGAATAAAATGTATAAAGATGTTGTGGCATGTTGGTTAGATATGCGTATGGGAATGATGGAGTGAAATGTTACACCCTAAAATATGTAGACAGTAGACGTGAAAATGTAATGAAGTGTGCAAAAACGAACATTAACGTGAAAATGTAATGAAGTGTGCAAAAACGAACATTAACAATGTGTGTTTGAAGAAGTGGAGAAGAGATTAGTTGAAAATTACCTTAGGCTGCACTTGTGACAAGGATAGATTGGATGACATTTTTAGTTCTTGACCAAAATGTTATGGACGTATACAGTTAATAATTTATATAATTTTCTCATACCTATAAAAAAAATTATATCGTTTTAGACCTACTCTAAACCAATCATATCTGTATATAAAAATTTCATCATTCATGGGTGTTAGCATGAAGCAATGTTATTTTAATAGTCTTTTTTTGACATAATACTATAACAATTAACAAGTGCTAACCTTATGTTATACAAGATTACAACATTTATATGATGTTCGAATTTTGTTAGTATGATCAGTTAATTATATGAAAAGGAGATTAAAGTGAACCACTTAAGGATATGTAGATTAAAATGTGCCATTCAAATAAATTGTAGATTAAAATGTCATGTGGATTAGTGGTGTTAAGGCGTGTAACAAAGGCATACTTTGGATTAGTGGTTATTTTTAACAAACCTCGAGGAGTAAAAGGGAACTTAACTCTTTTAATTTTTAACATGGACCAACCCCTCACCTCCACCTCAAAACTAATCTACTCTTAAAATCCTACTGCTCACTTTATAAAAACTTGAGTCTCTGTCACTTTGGTGGGGATAAACATCAAGTGTCGTTACACCAATAGGCCATCTGCAATAAGTATTAGGCTATCCAATATGGTATTGCTCATTCTTGTGATGTTGTAACTTTATGTGTTTGTCTAGGTGTCCCTATTTCACCTTTTAGGGTTTTCATATTTGTGGCTTTTGAATCTTGTCATCACCGGAAGACGATGAGGTTATTCTCGTCTAAGACTGTTTCCAACGCCACAGCCCATCCTTCCCACAAACAGTCCTAATTAACATGTCACATCAGCTTTCCATTCACTTTCACCTATTTTTCCCACGAACATTTTTTACCCCCAACACTATCCTTCCCACAAACACCTTTATTTTTTCACATCATATTTTCTTTATTAATTTACTTTAAATAAAGATTTTTAAATTATTGTAAATATATTTAATTAAAATAAAATAAAAACAACAACGTAAAATAAAATAAAAACGACGATACAAAATTAATAGATAGAAACAACAATAAAACTACTCTCTAATCCCCCTATTCACCCAGAGATGTTCTATTTGATCGTTCTGCAATGCATGGTATGCGTCCTAGTTACGTAATCTTCTAAATCTCTGTAGGTAGGTTTGAAATGATGGTGGTGCCCCGTTATTGTAACTTTCTGGCTCTGGTTTTGCTCTTGACGCGACTAATTAGTTATGGAACCTCCTTCATCTTCTACGATCATATTATGTAATATAATACATGCATGCATTATATCACCTAATACCAGTAAGTTCGAGGATCTTGCTGGGGAACGTATCATTATCCACCTAGCTTGAAGGACACCGGCGACTCTTTCTACATCCTTTCTTGCAGACTCTTGACGTCTTTTGTACCACTTCATTTTCAGATTATTCTCCGGTGTATATGTAAAACTCTTTACAAGTGTTACCCATTATGGGTAAATACCATCTGCAAGATAATATCATGTGATGTAGTTATGCCCATTCACTGTAAAATTACATTGTGGTGCATTCCCCTCTAAGATTTGATTAAAACTGGGGATTGACTAAGCATATTGATATCGTTGTTTGATCCAGCTACTCCAAAGAATGCATGCCAAATCCAAAGGTTATGTGATGCAACCGCTTCTAGCATAATGGTGGGAAGCCCATGATCACCACGAGTATATTGACCTTTCCATGCAGTTGGATAGTTTTTTCAACTCCAATGCATACAATCAATACTTACAAGCATTCCAGGAAACCCATGATGGGCTTCATGTTCAGCTACTAACCGGTCAACGTCATATTGGGTTGGTCTTCTTAAATACACAGATGAATAAATTTCCACGATAGACCTGCAAAACTTTTGTAGACATTCCATAGCAGTACTTTCACCAATGCGTAAGTATTCATCACATGGGTCAGCTGTTGTGCCATATGCCAATTGACGAATAGCACTTGTGCATTTTTATCTTGGTGACAGACCTTTTCTACCTACAGTATCATATCTTTGTGTAAAATATTTCCAGTGTTCTGATTTACCTGGTTCAGATAAATCTGTTATTATGCGATTAAAAAGACCAATGCGCATCCTGAACCATCGTTTGAAAAAACTCTCATCGTACACCAGCTCTGGAGCAAAGTAATCACTCCACAATCGTGTGTTTCCATCCTTACGACCTCTATTTAAATCTCTTTGCGCTTCTTACGTTGTCGGGAAGAACTTCCCTCTTCTTCTTGGTCAAGCTCAAACAATCGATTAGCAAGCTCTTCGATATAATCGAAAATAAGATTTTGAAATTCTTGTGTGAGCATTTGAGGAATATTCATGGGTATTCTATCATCATCGGTGCTCATTTTTAAAAAGTATTCGTGTGGAAAATGAGTGAAGTATTGTAGTGATTGTGGTGTACATTGTGGTATTTATACAAACAAGAAAAAACTAGCCGTTAAAAAAAGACAATCAAACTAGTCGTTAGAAAAAAGATAAAAAAACTAGCTGTTAGAAAAAATACAATCAAACTAGCCGTTAGAAAAAAGACAATCAAACTAGCCGTTAGAAAAAAGACAAAAAAAACTAGCCGTTAGAAAAAAACAATCAAACTAGCCGTTAGAAAAAAGACAAAAAAACTAGCCGTTAGAAAAAAAACAATCAAACTAGCCGTTAGAAAAAAGACAAAAAACCTAGCCGTTAGAAATAAGACAAAAAAACTAGTCGTTAGAAAAAAAGACAAAAAAACTATCCGTTAGAAAAAAAGACAAAAAAACTAGCCGTTAGAAAAAAGACAAAAAAACTAGCCGTTAGGAAAAACAAGAAAAACTAGTCGTTAGAAAAAAAATTCATTAATTAACTAAAATTACATTAAAATAGAGAATTAAACTAATACAACATTAAACTAAAACCACAACATAAACTAAAACAACAAATTAAACTAAAATTATTACTTGCGACGAGGCATTACATATTTCTCTCTTATCTCGTTACACAAATCTTCATGTTCGGCACGCTGAAATGGATCCATATGACTTGTGTCAATGAAAAGGATCTTCTTCTCTTCCAACTCAAAGAATTTATTAATTTTTTTGTCGAAATATTGGATAGCTTTCTTTTTTGCCTTTGTCGTCTCGGCCAAGTCTTCAATGAGACTTAGTCTATTTGCTTCGTAAGCAAGTGAAGAAAAAGAAGTCATGCATTTACCCTTTATTTTGACTAACTTCTTTGCCTTGTCTCTCCCCATTGAACGTGTTGGAGGTTTCTCTCAAGATTCTTCTTCTAGATGTTCTTCTTTTTTATCTTCTTGTTGCATTGCAAGAACATAATCATCATTATTATCATCATCAAGTGATACCTCCCACTCTTGAGTTGATTTAGGAGTATTGCCAAAATTGGCATCTGAAGCAGAAGAGGCATACCCCCTGTGCTGCTTGTCTTTGTTCTTTTGGAAGCTTGATAATCATACACTTTTATAGGCCCAGAGTACTTTGGAATGTCTTTAACTATCCTCCACACATGTTCATATGTAAAGGCAACATTATTAGTGTTCGTGTAATCATATTTTGCTTGAGTTATATATTGGTCTTCTGACCAACCACTTTTGTATTGTGATTTGATACGAACGTAAGATGCATTA
Source organism: Flaveria floridana (assembly GCA_018326465.1). Taxonomy (NCBI): domain Eukaryota; kingdom Viridiplantae; phylum Streptophyta; class Magnoliopsida; order Asterales; family Asteraceae; genus Flaveria; species Flaveria floridana. The sequence continues at coordinate 1,081 of BJCO01380261.1, read as the reverse complement.
AAGTGAGCAACCTTTCCTTTGATCATATGCCAATGACTTCTAAGGTTGTAAGTATTTCTTGGAATTTGAGGGTTCCCAGCATTGTAATGTTGTTCTATCCTCCCCCAATATGCTTGTTGGTTTTGACTGTTGACAATTATTGGGTCTTCAGAAATGGCTACATAAGCCTTAGCTAACAAGACTTCATCATCAGCTGCCCACTTGATACGAACAGACTTCTCAGTTTTTTCTTTTCCTTTTCCTTTTCCTTTCCCTTTCTTCTTTGTTGGTGTTTTTTTGGTGACGAAGGTGCTTCATCAATTAGTTGTTCATTATGTGATTGTGATTGCATTTGTTGCACTATTTGAAGCTTTTTATGTTTAAGTCATGCTTGATATTGTTGATAGTCTTCCAATAAAGATTGAGATTGTTGAAGATATGGGAATCCGTCGATTTATAGAAATTATGAGAAGGCAGGTTGTTGAATATATGGGAATGCCCCAGGTTGTTGAACATGTGGGAATCCCCTAGATTGTTGAATATATGGGAATCCCCCGGTTTGTGGGAGTTGGGAGAATCTAGGGTGTTGATATTGGAAGAACCCAGGTTGCTGATGTGGGTATTCTTCATTGGTTTCATCGTTTAACATTTGTGTGAAAAAAGAACGGGGCTCTTGGATCCATTGAGAATTGAATTTTGAATTGTGTTTAGAAGAGATTTATAATGTTTGAAAGATGATGAAGTGTGATTTGAGAAAAACTCTCAACTGAATAATACATATTTATAATAGAAAAACTAGCCGTTATGAATAAAACAAAAAAACTAGCCGTTATAAATAAAACAAAAAAACTAGCCGTTATGAATAAAACAAAAAAAACTAGCCGTTGTAAAAAAACAGAAAATAGCCGTTATGGAAAAAAAGTAACCGTTATGAAAAAAAACAAAAAAAATAGTTGTTATGAAAAAAAATAAAAAAATAGTCATTATGAATGTAAAAAAATTTAAAATATTTTATTACTATAAATGTAAAAAAAATTAAAATATTATACTTAAATTATTATTTAATTAACTCATTTTAAATTATTATTTAATTAACTCTAAC
>BJCO01380254.1:0-18960 GCA_018326465.1 Flaveria floridana | reverse complement strand
TAGTTGTTTTATTATTTAAGTTAGTTAAGTAATAACAAACAACATGTGTGTTACAATTTTATAAAATGTAAGGGTTATATTTTATAAAATGATAATGCAAAAGAGTATAATTTTACTAGTTTCAAATGGGAGGGAAAACCCACAAGTGGCCCTTTATTTTGGCCGCCCCCTTGAGGTTTGAAGGACCTTTGGTCTTATATTGGTTGCATGTATCATTGGAAGCTACAACTCTCTTGAACACACACAATCTTCCAAATACACAAGAAGCAAGAAATCTTTCATCTCTCTCTTCTTTTCTCACGGTTTTGAGCAGCCAAGGGAGGAGGATTTTCAGAAACTTAAAAGGGTTTTTGTTGCTGAAAATTGGTGTCAAGAGTCCTAGCAATCAAGGTCCTTTGTTGGTGGCTTGGGGTATACCATCTTGAGGTCTTCTAGCTTGAAGAATCAGCCACCATTTCATCTCTTTTCACCTCATCAATTTCGTTTTTCAGCAGCTCCAAAAGGTTGTATACTTCAAGTATCTTATGTCTTTTTCAGTATGCATTGGTATAATGATCCGTGGTTCGGGGTTGCTTAACAAATGGGTTTAATAACCATCTCACTAACATGTTTTAAAACCAAAATCCGCTGCGTTTTCATATAAACAAGGTTATATGAGCTTTGATAAACATGTTAAAACCCCTACAAAGGGAGGAGGAACTACGACTGAAATACAAGTCTAAGAAAGGATCCTACGCTCAGAATCCTTCACCGTACAACTCTGTTCCTACTCCAGTTTCATTAGGGGCACCACTACAAACGATGTTTGTAGCTAATTCATCTGCTCCTTCCTAAAGCAGTTCCTCAGGAGGCAAAGCGTCAGGTTCATCTGGAACCCAATACATAGTTCCTGATTCCAACCCTACCAAGCTGAAGACCGAGAATCTCGGAAATGTTACTGTCGAAGTGGCCAAAGAGCACATGGATCTTCTAGCTACAGTGGTGCATTCTTATGATGGGTTAGTAGCAGGGAAGATTGGAAATTGTCACTAACTGACGAGGACTACGAGCAGGTGGCTGAGACTAAGTTGGAGCGTATGGATATTATGTGGGCTTTGGCTAGTGCAGTTAGGAGAGCCAAAAAGTTTGTTAAGAAGACGGGGCAGAACTTGGTTACGACCAAAGACATGACGTTTGGGTTTGATAAAAACAAGGTCACATGCTTCAACTGTTGTGAAAAAGGACACTTTAAACGTGAATGCTTAAAGCCGAAGAAGACTGATAATGGCAACCCTTTTCCTTTGTTCAACCGTCAGGACAGAGAGAAAATTGGGGCATCATCAAGCAAAGAGTCAAAAGCTATGGTTGCTTAAGGCGATAAAGGATGAGACTGGTCCTTCTGATTTGTATCTGAGGGAGAATCAAATATAGCACTTGTTGATGATTTGGATGATGGATCTGTGAGCGAGGGAGACATCATAGCTGAGCATGCACGTTCAGATATTGAAGAAGCTATGGATGTGGTAGATCATTTTGTTGAAGAAGAGTTGAATGTTGCAAACTCAGAATCTCCAGTTGTGGAAGAGTCTGACTCTGCTTTTATGGCCGATTCGTCCAGTTCCGCACAGGTATACTCTAAAGACGAATTATTTGATAAACATGCTTGTGCTGAATGTGATAAATTTAGAGAAAGCATTGACTTAAAATTTTCTAGGTTATTAGAACACAATGATAATCTGGTAAATGATTTAAAATTGTGCACTGAAGCAAATCGTGTTTTAAAACATAATGAGTGTAGTTTTAAAGAAAAGATAGAACTGTTAGGGAAACAACTAAGGGAAACCGAGGTTGTTGACCTAAATCAATCAAATGACATTAAGTTCTATCTAATTACTTTAGCGGAAACTAAAAAGGAAAAAGCAGTGTTGCAAGTCGAAGTTGAATCATTAAATCAAAAACTGCACAGTTTAGCAAGTTCCTCTCACATAGTTCAGAACTTAGTGAAAGAACGTAACGGTGGGGAAGGTCTGGGCTATAAAGCACTACCGCCACCACATGCAATCCTTTTAAATACTAAATGTCGACCAATAAACAATAACCTAGTTATGGATCATGTGGTGACTACTCCTCTGGTCAGTGATCCAAAGTCCACAGGTAAACCTGTGCAGTCTGTCACTGAACAGAAGGACAATGCTTCGGGATTGAAAGATAAGGCTCTTAAAGAGGATTTGTGTGATATAGTTGAAAAGGATAATGTTGGGTCGGGTTCACAAACATCTACGTTAGAACCTAAAAATTCTAAACCAACAAACCCTAAACGTGTAAATCATCAAAATCCTGATAAAAAGAAAGAAAAATGTGTTCAAAATGTCAAAACAATTATGTTTTTTAAAGAAGGTGAAGCATCTAAGAAGAACGAGAAACAGACCAGCTCCTGACCAGACTCAATCCGTCACAGAAGTTTTCCCCACCCTATCGAAGGGAGATACTGCTATAGTTATGGAAAACGAGGACATATTTCTCCAAATTGTCCTCATTATCAGACATCTAAAAAAAATTTGAACTTTTTGATGAAAAACCAAAGTCAAAGCGAAGCTGTGTTGCCTAAGGTTAAATATACGACTATTAGTGAACCAAAAGTTCATACCATAAGCCAGTCGTCTGTTTACCACAAACAGGCCTTGCACAAAACTGGTTAATGGAAAGAAAAATCAAGTAACATGTCTGACAGTGAGGACAAGAAGAAGAAAGATGTTTCCTCATCCTCTGAAGGTCAGTGGGTTGAGTTCGTGGTATGTGATATTCTAGAAAACCCAAGCCAGTAAAGGCTTGGGTCCCCAACCTGAACTAATCGTTTCCATTTTTCGTGCAAGTTGTCCGCTACAGCGCTATCACTAATACCTAGATTATTGATAGTAGGGCATCCAGGCACATGACCGGGAATTCGTCTCTCCTTTTCAACATCAAGCAAACTAAAGGGGGACATGTATCATTCACAAGAAACAAAGGAGACTATATCACTGCTCAAGGTGAAGGGGGAAATGAGAAGGTAAAGTTCGACGAGGTAAACTACGTTCAACAATTGCAAAAAAACTTGCTTTCTGTCTCCAAAATTTTTTGATAAGGGCTTTAAGGTTGTGTTTGACAATAAGAAGTGTTACATACTTAAGCAGGAGTATGTTATCCCGGAGGAGCTTGTTCTCATTTTGGCCTCAAGATATAACGACCTGTATGTCTTGGACCTTTCAAAAGTCTCCACAACTGAGTCTACTGCCCAGTATTTCTTGTCAAAAGCAACTGAGAGGGATTCAGTTTCCTTGCACAGTAGAATGGGACACATCAATCCCAGGAAGATGAATCATCTGGTTCAGAATGATCTAGTGGACGGAGTTACTATCAAGAACTTCCAGCTTCCAGACTTCTGCATAGCATTCAAGAAAGGGAAAGAAACAAAGAAGTCTCGCAAATCAAATAAAGTTCATTCTATCGAGATTCCTCTTGAGCTTCTCCATATGGATCTGGTTGGCCCTGTCAGCACAAAGAGCATTGCTGGTGATTGGTACTGCTTTATGGTGACGGATGATTACTCAATATTCTCTTGGGTGATGTTTTTGAAAGCGAAGTCAGAGACATTTGAATCATTCAAACATCTAGTTACCACATTGGACTCTCTCTATGAGCTGAAAGTATGGTAAATACGTTAAGACAACAGGATACAATTCAAGAATCAGTGGATGGAGGCATTCTGTCATTAGGAAGGGATTGTTCATCAATTCTCTTCTGCCTACACTCTACAGATGAATGAAGTTACTGGATGGAAAAATATGAGCTTGATAGAAACAACAAGGACAATGCTTGCTGACTCAAAACTGTCGGTTAAATTCTGGAACGAGCCAGTGGCTAATGCGTGCTATACTCTAAATCGAGTCTTAGTGGTCAAACGTCATGGAAAAAGTTGTTATGAGTTGCTCCAGCAATGTAAACCCAACTTGGAGTATCTGGAACCATTTGGCGCACCCTGTATGCTATTAAAGAAAAATCAGACTGGGAAGTTCTACAAGAAGGCAGAAGAAGGTATCTTTCTTGCTATAGTATACCAGACAAAAGGGTTTATAATAACTCAACTAGTTAGGTAGAAGTGTGGTGCAATGTTGATATACAAAGATACACCACCCCCTACGGGAAAAGGACCTTCCTTCTTCTCTGACTGTGATGGATTTTTTAAATCCTTTAATCTACCTTCTTCCCATTCTGATGACGAGGTGGCCACTCAAATGATGTACGATGTTCTGCACACTCCTACTCAAGACTCCACATCCTCGGTTCTATTAGAAGGTACTACTAGCCCTTCAGGTTGCGAACTAGAGATAAGTGATTCCTCTGATGATGAAGAAGTTGAAACTGAATATGTGAACCAGGAGGAGCCCTTCAAGAGGAGAGCTAGAGATAAGTGATTACTTTGATGATGAAGAAGTTAAAACTGAATATGTGAACCAGGAGGAACAGGTTCAAACTGCTGGAAGTAAACCTGCAGCTGATCATGAAGTAACTGGAACTTCCGAACCCAGTATTTCAACAACCATAGAAACTGAATCAGTGATTCCAAACCTGGATGATGAAGTAGCAGTAACGTGAATCATCCCCTGGACAACATCATCGGGGATATTCTCTCGGGAGTTCAGACAAGAAATTAGCTTTACTCAGCTGACTATGTTGCGGTCATGGAAAAGGGGTACATACACGATGGGGCATATCGATGTTTTGCGTCTCAAGTTGAGCCCAAAAATGTAAGAGAGGCCTTAAAAGATGAGGCATGGGTAGGTGCCATACAAGAAGAACTCCTTCAGTTCAAGAAGTTAAGTGTCTGGACACTTGTTGACAGACCAAAAGATGCAAAAGTGATTGGTACTAAGTGGGTTCTTTGGTGTAAGAAGGATGACCAAAAGTGATTGGCAAAAGTGATGGTGGTTGCAAGATGAATTACAAGTCAACATCTGCGGAATGTCAGTTCTTTGGAAGACGATTAGTCACCTAGTAGTGTAAGAAGTAGACGTCTGTTGCTCTGTCAACATATGAAGCTGAATACGTTGCTACGGCAAGTTGTTGTTCACAAATCATCTGGATTCAACAGCAAATGCGAGACTATGGTTTGAAATTCTCTAACACCCCTATATTTGTTGATAATTCTGCTGCTATTGCTGTCACTGTTATGACTGTTTTCGTATGGAGTACTAACGGATTCCACGTGAGGCCAGATCAAATAGCGTGGAATTCTATTTGAATGGCGATCCAATCAGTGAGAACGAATAACCTGATCGATCTAACAATTAAACAAACGTTAAGAACGAGTTAGAATCGATCAGGAACGAACTATGAACTTGGATGGATGAATTGGGACACTCTGGGCGGCTAAGGTGTGATAGTATTTGAAGTGTTATGTTTTTCCATGAATTATGTGGTATTTATAGGTTTTCAGTATCCATTCGTATGACTAAACCATAATCATGGTTCACTCGTGTGACTGACTCATGCGTTTGACTCATAAGCACGACTGAAGGTTCAGTCGTGCGACTTAGTCAATCTTATGTCTCAGTCATATGACTGATCCAGTCTCCTGGTTAAGTCGTGCGACTGGTCCATAAGTATGGTTCATTCATGCGTATGGTCCATAAATATGGTCCATTAGCATGAATAACCACCCGACTAAGTTGAACACATTTCTGAATCATTATTGACTCAAAACTATGTACAACAAACTCAAACCTATATATAATGTTCATAAATATGAGTAATACTAATTACAATAATAATATGATATAAACAAAGACCATTAAACATCAAAAGCATATCATATTTCATTCAACATTTTTATTACATATGTGTAAGAAATGAAAGACATTTACATTGAAGTACATAAACTAGGAACAATGTATCAACAAACACCCCCTTGTACCTAGTTTATCCTATTGTCTAACATTCTTCACATATTCTTGGAATTTCTTGTACTTCTCATCTTTTGTGACTCCTGCGTGTATCTCAAAAGCAAAGCAAAGTCTTATAACATGTTGAAACTGGAGGGCTTGTACAATATCTTGTGTGTCATAAAACAATAGCCACTTGTAAAATGTATAAACATCATCAGCAGACAAGTTGGTGAGCCATATTGGGTCAAATACCCTGATCGTCTCTATCTTACTGTCTCTGTTCAAAACTATGACCGCTTCCCCCATCCTCCAATCGTAATACCACCATTTGAAATGTGGAGTGAAGTCCTGAGGCATCTCCCGTAAAGGGATCTTAGACATCATGTGTGGGGGACTCCACTTCAGCACTACCTTAGGCTTCCCAGTGATAGGGTCAACTTCAGTCTTATGAATGAAACTCTTAGGTTGTTGAGGTCTGAAGTTTACCAATCTGGTGTGCTATTCTTTCTTTAGTGCCATCTCAAACCAGCCCGACATCTTCCTCGGGTTGGCATACAAAAGATCCAAACAGGCCAACCTGTTCAGCTCAAAACCGGGAAGAGTCTTCAGATTGTGTGGATATCTGAAGTACTCGATCCCCTTCTCCTGCTTCACAGCGTACATATCCAGATCTTCAAAATAAGCCCAACTAATGATCTTGCCTGACACCTTCTGATGTCTCTTAACCTTGTACAATTTGGTGTAGGCGTTTGGCTTTGTAGGTTCACGTTGTGCATTCATCTCTGTCAAACAAGCAGCCCATTCAGCCTTTTTAAGATCAACATCAGCATCTGTAGCTTGGGCTTCACCTTCATCCTTTTCTTTTTCTTTCTCTTTCTCATCTAGTGTGCCAAAAGTATCACTGCCAATGTTTCACCAAAGTCGGGGATAACATTACCCTCAGGGTCAGTGTACTCTGGATAATAATCTGATGTGACATCTTTGATCTCTATCCATCCACACCTTGTAGCTCCTTGTCACTAACAACGTCGACTTCTAGAGCATCTTTGACAAGCTCATGTGGATTTAGTCTGAACATATCGGCAAGCTGCTCGTCAGTCAAGTCGTGGATGATTTCTCCTTCCTCTGGAGTGTAACTCACATACCGTCTTACTATCCCTTGCAAATCAAGAATCATAGTGAGTTGAGTCTTGATTTGCTGAAGGGGAACAATATCATAATCATCGGTCTGTTGAGTTGTATCTATTCGATTACACAACCAACAATGCATGCATTAATCATTTATCAAGACATTTAACATATATTTTCATAAATTACATTAATATAATAAACATTTCAAGTACAAAAGTTTCAAATACATAAACATTTAAGCATTACATTTCCCTTGATCATGTGACTCTTCAGCTTGAGGAGCTCAGGACGAGCCTCATTGGTCTTGGTTTCTTTTGGTGCGCCTCTCCCTTGTCTATTAAGTCGAGGCTGATGCAGTTGCATCACCTGCTTTATCATCCTCATCATCATCATTACCCTTCTTATCCTTTCCACTTCCTCCAGCTTCCTCCTCATCACCTTCTTCATCTGATTCATCATCACTTGAATGATGCATCATCTCCATCATCATCTTGATCACCCTTAATCTTTAGAGGCTCACCCTTCGTTCCCTTCAGCCTCAACATCATCTTCCTGTTCTTCTTCTCCAACTCATCAATCCATTTGGCAGATGCAAGCACTAGCTCGAACTAAAGCTCTCTCATGAGCTTCGTTCTTCTCAGTAAGTTGGGCAATCTGCTTGCCCTGTGCTGCATTAACTGCCATCAGTTCGTTCAGCTGGTTGGCTCTCAGATCATAAGTAGCCAACAGCTTCCGCACTAATCTGTTTAGGCTGGCCAACTGTTCCTCTAACCCAACCGTGGGTAGAGTCGAGCTCTATGGAGGTGGGAACTGGGAAGATGTGCCTGCTTGGGGAGTAGAAGGTGTAGTGGTGGATGTGGTGTAGATGGGAGTAGGAGTTGGAATGGATTGTGGAGGAACTGTTTGGGCATGGTGGGTGAGGTGGATGTCGATATATGTATGGTGGATGGTATGGTAGTGGTGGTGGCTGGGATGGAACTAGTGGTGCCAGTGGCTGTGGCTATGGTGGTGTCAGTGACTGTGGTGGTGGCAGTGGCTGTGGTGGTGGAAGAACTGATAAGTACAAATCTCTGCCTCTTGCCCTTCTTGCCATAGGGTTGAGCCATTCATTTCCTCATCGTCATCATAATCAGAAAGTCCTGGTGGATGGCAGCTTGCTCAGATCCACCAGGTACTGAAGCACCACTCTACTGAGGTGGTGGAGGAATAGTAGATGTGTAAGTGGCTCGTGTTCGGCTCGAGCCCTCCTCTCCACCTCCTTGATAATGATCTTGGTCATCATCATCGTCGTCATCGTCGTCATCTGTGATCATGACCGGCTCAGCATCGGAGTCGCTGTCATCATGGCGCCACTTCTTTCTAGCAGGGGCGACATAATCAATGTTGGCCACACGACCAAACAACCTCCTGACCGGGGGCTTCACCTGCTTCCCCCGGTACACCTTCATCCTTCCCAGGGTAGTGTCATCCATAACCTCTAACACTACCTCATCATCCTTGTTCTTGGGTAGTGTGGGGAGCTTCTCGTTTATGTTCATCTGTAGGAACCTAGGGTACATACAGAAATCCTCTTTCCCCTTCGCCTCTATGTTCTCCCGCAAATACCCGAAGAACATCCTAGAAAAACTGAACGGGTGGTTCAGTACCAGTGCAACGAATGCATTCTGGATTTGGTCACTCATCTCATCAAATCCCCCTCTCCTTGATGCGATGCATTTGAGGATCACATGTGCAAAGTACTTGAACTGCGGGCACATGTTGCTCTTTTTAAGCACGCCGACATTGACGTCGCCAGCGTACTTGATCCTCAAGAAGCAACCCCTAACTGTCAGGGGATGTAGCTTGGTTGGGTAGTCACCATCCTCACCCAAATCCAAGACTCTCCTAAAGTCGTCTTCTTTGATGTCAATATCTAGTTCGAAGATAGAACTTCAGATCCTGTATGGCTCGACTGAGCGATCGACCACAACATTCTCCCAGAATGCCTGCTATATAGATCTGTACGGTGTGCATGGAGCTGAAATATATCTCTATATCCTCGACCGTCAAAGAAAATCGATGATCCCGACAAAATCTGAAGCGTTCCTAGATGTAGGGTTGAGATAAGCACATATATTATGCTTAGTACTCATCGTCCATCTGTCAGCCATTTTGCTGCAACACAAGTAACAACATGTTAGATATGTTCACAAGAGAGAACATTTGAGTTAGAACAGATTTTATTCAACTGGTTCAATCGTACGATTGAACCATGCGACTGAACTCAGTCGTACGATTGAGCCTCCAACTGGACTTAGTCATATGCCATGACATGCGGTTGAGTCAGTCGTGCGACTGAGTCACCGATTGATTCAATCGTGCGATTGAATCGTGCGTATGGCTCTATCGTGCGACTGTAGTTCATCCGTATGTCCTTTTGCATACCCACTGTGCGAGTCCAAGATTTTGAATCTTTGTCAAAATAGTCATTTACACATCAAGATTAGATTCATTAGACGCGCATGGACTCGATTTTACACTTATTGTCTTTTAAATACACGTTTATGTCCATTTAAGTATTCTATTTTAGTGTTCTTTGTCTCGGTTCTTGTTTTAAGTGATTCGGACAGTTAGGATCGATTTAACGTTCTCATATTGTATGTTTTCAGTCTTATTTTACCTGTAGATGGATAATAATCGGTTAGTGATGCGAAATCAAAGTCAATGATGAAGAAAAATTTGAAAAGGGTGGGTTTGGTAATTGGCGATTCGTGAGGGCTTTTTGAAGTCAAGTGTAGGGCTACGACCGACTGAGCCCCTTTTTATACTGGTTTGTGTTTCAGTCATGCGACTGGACCCATACGCTTGATTCATTCATGCAACTGATGTCCAGTCGTACGACTGACTTAGACTTTTTCACCCAGTCGTATGATTGGTTCATACTTGTGTTCAAATTGTATACTTGACCCATACTCATGGTCCAATCGTGTGATTGGCGCATAATCATGGTCCATTCGTGCGATTGGTTCATACTTATGGTCCAATCATGCGATTGGTCTATACTTATGATCCAATCGTGCGATTGGCTCATACTTATGAGTTTGACTTCACTTTTCCGAACCTTTTAAAAACCTTGAATTTGATATTTGACATTATGACCATTGATCATCTCAGACATGATGCTTTTAACTGAAAACTTTTAATAACCTCATACATGATCCTTTTTGTTGGTACACATGTCCCTAGGTCTAGTCTAGTGAGCTTCAATGTAATAGACTTTCATTTTGTAACACAGATGTAATGTTTTACCAATGAAATGAAAAACTCTTCTATGAATGTTTATTGGTTGTTTAATGTTATATCTATGAATCTGATTTATGGTTACACGCATATATAAATATGTTCTATAGGTTTACAGTTGTTGGACATAGTTATGAATCATTAAAGGTTCAGGAATGTGTTTAACTAAGTATTCTGATTCAGTCGCACGACTGGACCATGCGAATGGGCCAATCGCACGACTGAACCAGGTGATTGAGTCAATCGCACGATTGAGTCATAAGACTGACTCAGTCGTACGAATGAATCAATCGTATGACTCAGTCGCACGACAGAGCCAGTTGCTTGGCTCATTCATAAGATTGAAAGCTGTAACCTATAAATACAACTTAATTCGTGGAAAAAAAAAGCTTTTTGAGAATTCACAACCCTAGCCATCCCAGTTCACACAGAGCGTCCCTTCCAAGTTCATAGAACGTTTCAGATCATTCCTACTTGATTCTTAACGTATTCTAATCGTTAGGTTTGATCCGGATAACGCTCTCCCTGATTGGATCGCCAATCAAATAGAATTCCGCACTATTTGATTCGGTTTCACGTAGAATCAGTTAGTACTCCGTTCGTACACGATCCTAACACTTTTAATCAAAACTGTTTGATCACCTCAAATGTGATACTTTTAATCAAAATGTTTGATCACCTTAGACGTGATCCTTTTAATTGAAAACCATTTGATCAACTCAGACGTGATCCTTTTACATGAAAACCTTGTGATCACCTCAGACATGATCTTTTTAACATTTTAAAAGAAGGCCTTTGTCAGATAATGTTCGGTTCAATTAGTGACATTCACAGATTTCATCTTGTTACATAGTCCGAAATCGACTCGATACAAACATAACTAAAGCTAAGAAAAGCTTTAAACAAACTAAATTAAGACAATCTTTTTGTATTTTTCATTTGAGGTGGGTTGAAAACTTTTTGACATTGCTTAAATGATTTCTCCCCCTGAGCAGAACAGCTTCAAGCATTTTCATCTTATCTAAAAGGATTCTTATGGAATCATACAGGCATAAACATAATCATTTGGGACCTTTTATATTTACATAGATACAGAGAATGTTATATTTACCAATTATAGAGTCTTATTCATCTAAGAGTCAGGAGCACTAACAAGAAATCATGCTAGAGCTGTTATGTAGCACACATTGATTTTGACCATCGGGGAATGCTGCCACGATGATTGTCAGTACATTTGTCCACCTAAATCCACACATAGATTTTTGACATACATTGGTGATTACTTAGGTTTATTATTTCAACAAGCATTTGTGGATCCCACACTTATATGGTAATCAACTTTGCTCAGGAGAACTTTGAGCGGTCTACGGGTTTTTAACAAGAAGAAACTATTCTAAGAGCTTTCAAAGAGATGCCAAGCCTCAGGTCAGTGCCATCGCACAACAGAGAGGCGTAAACAACAATGAATTCTAGAATATTTAGATTGTGCTTATCCTCAGGTTAGTGTCATCGTACAGCAGAGACGCACACAACCTATCTTCTTGTTAGAGCAATTTTATTATACATATAACGCACCAACAACATTTGTCATTAGCTTGATTGCGTTTCACATTTTTTTCATGTGCTTTGCTCCTTTTATGGTCATCCGCACACATTTGTCACATTCATTTTGCTCTTCACCCCTTATTGGAATTATGTTAATTGTGTAACCAGGGATGAGTTGGAAGCCCACAGCCTGTTGAATGATTTAGTTTCAAATTTGTTGACCAATGAAGTCTGCTAGTCTATTGTGTTGAATTTACCGACACATCATATAATGGACTAGCAACCCCTAGATCTACTTTCTCTATGTAACCACAGTAGCAGACTAGCTTACTATCATTTTTCAACTCATTAGGCTTTGACTTCTTAGACTTATAATTTTCTGTAACTTTGAATATAACGTTGTAGACCGTTTAAATCCTTTTGGTGTCCCAAACAATTCGATGCCAGTGTACTATCATTTTCCATTATCTTGAATCAATTTCACAGATTTGATGTCTTTGCTTTTTAGCTTATCTGCCCACCCCCATTTTTTTAAGTAATTGAATACTAACTACTGAAACTACACTATTCTCCCCCTAACATTCTAAAACCAAAAATCTTTTTGTGTTTTTGAAATTTTAAAGACAGAAAAAAATAAAAAAAATCAAGAGAAATAAAATTAAAAATAAAACATGGAGACGGACTATGAACTTGATTCGTCTGGAATCACATCATCTTTCTTTTTAACGCCATTGACCTCTAATAGATAATGAAATCGAGGTTTATCAAAAGCTTTTGTGTAGAGATCGGCGCGTTGGAAATACGTGTTAAATTTTAACCACATCGATTAATTGTTTTTCAAAACAGTCACGTATGAAGTGATATTTAATTCTGATGTGTTTAGTTTTGGGGTGTTGGACTGGATTTTTGGTGATAGCAATAGCAGCAGAATTATCAACAAATATAGGGGTGTTAGAGAATTTCAAACCGCAGTCTCGTATTTGCTGTTGAATCCAGATGATTTGTGAACAGCAACTTGTCGCAGCAACGTATTCAGCTTCACATGTTGACAAAGCAACAGACGTCTGCTTGTTACACTGCCAGGTGACTAATCGTCTTTCAAAGAACTAACATCCCGTATATGTTGACTTGTAATTCATCTTGCAACCACCATAATCTGAGTCACTATACGCTGTTAGCTCAAAGTTATCATCATGAGGATACCACAACCCAAGCGTTGGAGTACCCTTCAGATAACGAAAGATCCTTTTTACCCCGATCTGATGATTTACTTTTGGTTTTGTCTGATATCTAGAACAGAGACACGTGGCGTACATAATGTCAGGACGAGAAGCTATGAGGTACATCAGAGATCCGATCGTTCCTCGATACATAGTGGCATCTCCTAGATCACCATTTTCGTCGGGTGCCACATCATGGTTCGTGGCTAGTGGAGTACCAGCAACCATTGAATTCTCCATGTCGAACCGACTAAGGATATCTCCAACATATTTGGTCTGATGCAGGAAGATTCCATTTGGTGTCTGATCTACCTGTAAACCAAGAAAGAACTTCATCTCTCCTATGGCGCTCATTTCAAACTCAGCTTTCATCACCGATTCAAATTCTTTATATAATGCTTCGTTCTTGGAACCGAAGATTATGTCATCCACGTATATCTGCACCATTAATAAATCACCATCTTTTCTTTTATGAACAACGTGCAGTCAATTACACCTCTGCGATAGCCATGTTTCAGTAGATGAGTGGAGAGTTTCTCATACCAGGCTCAAGGGGCTTGATGGAGCCCGTACAAAGCCTTGTCTAGTTTATAAACTCTAACCTGATGATAAGGATCCTCCAATCCTTTGGGTTGACTGGTGTAAACTGTTTCACGGATCTCACCATGAAGGAATGCACTTTTCACATCCGATTAATATACTTTGATCTGCATAAAGGATGCATAAGCTAGGAAGATTCTAATTGCTTCCATCCTGGCCACTGGTGCAAACACATCATTGTAGTCAACTCCTTCGACTTGCATGAACCCTTGAACAACCAGCCTAGCCTTGTTTCTGATTATGACCCCTTGGTCATCCTTCTTACACCGAAGAACCCACTTAGTGCCAATCACTTTTGCACCTTTTGGTCTGTCGACAAGTGTCCCGACACCTTACTTTTTAGACTGTAGGAGTTCTTCTTGCATGGAACTTACCCATGCCTCATCCTTTAAGGCCTCGCTTACATACTTGGGCTCAACTTGAGACACAAAACATTGATATGCCCCATCGTGTATGTACCCCTTTTCCATGACCGTAACATAGTCAGCTGAGTAAAGCTGATTTCTTGTCTGAAGTCCTGAGAGAATATCCCCGATGATGTTATCAAGGGGATGATTCACGTTAATCCTAGTTTCGGGGGTTGTAGGAACTGCTACTTTATCATCCAGGTTTTGAATCACAGAACCAATTTCTGCGGCTGTGGAAGGAATGGGTTCAAAAGTTCCAATAACTTCATGATCAGCTGCAGGAGTACTTTCAGTAGTGGATACCAGTTCCTCCTGGTTCATATTTGTAGTTTCAACTTATTCATCATCAGAGGAATCACTTATCTCTAGTTCTCGCCTTGAAGAGCTAGTAGTACTTTCTAATGGAGCCGAGGATGTCGAGTCTCGAGTAGGAGTGTTCAGAACAATGTACATCATTTGAGTGGCCACCACGTCATTAGAATGGGAAGAAGGTAGATTAAAGGATTGAAAAAATCCATCATAGTCAAAGTAGAAGGAAGGTCCTTTTCCCGCAGGGGGGTGGTGTATCTTTGTACATCAACATTACACCACACTTCTACCTGACCAGTTGAGTTATTGTAAACCCTTTTGTCTGGTATACTGTATCCAAGGAAGATACCTTCTTTGGCCTTCTCGCAGAACTACCCAGTCTGATTTTTCTTTAGCAGCATGCAGGGTGCGCCAAATGGTTCCAGATACTCCAGGTTGGGTTTACGTTGCTGGAGCAACTCATAACAAGTTTTTCCATGATGTTTGACCACCAAGACCCGATTTAGAGTATAACACGTGTTAGCCACTGCCTCGTTGCAGAATTGAACTGGCAGTATTGAGTCAGCTAGCATTGTCCTTGCTGTTTCGATCAAGCTCCTATTCTTTCGTTCAGCAACTCCATTCATCTGTGGAGTGTAGGCAGAAGAGAATTAATGAACAATCCCTTTCTCATGAAAGAATGCCTCCATCCACTGATTCTTGAATTCTGTCCCGTTGTCTGAACGTATTTTCCTTACTTTCAGCTTGTAGAATGACTGCAATGTGGTAACTAGAAGTTTGAATAATTCAAATGTCTCTGACTTCGCTTTCAGAAACATCACCCAAGAGAATCTTGAGTAATCATCCGTCACCACAAAGCAGTACCAATCACTAGCAATACTCTTTGTGTTGACAGGGCCAAACAGATCCATATGTAGAAGCTCAAGAGGAATCTCGATAGAATGAACTTTCTTTGACTTGTGAGACTTCTTTGTCTGCTTCCTTTTCTTGCATGCTATGCAAAAGTCTGGAAGCTGGAAGTTCTTGACAGTAACTCCATCCACCAGATCATTTTGAACCAGATGGTTCATCTTCCTGGGATTGATGTGTCCCATTCTCCTATGCCAGGAAACTAAATCTCTTTCAGTTGCTTTTGACAAGAAACACTGAGCAGTAGACTCAGTTGTGGAGGCTTTTGATAGGTCCAAGACATACAGATCGTTATATCTTGAAGCCGACATTAGAACTTGCTCCTCCGGATAACATACTCCTTCTTAAGTATGTAACACTTCTTATTGTCAAACATAACCTTAAAGACCTTATCACAAATTTGGGAGACAGAAAGCAAGTTGTTTTGCAATTGCTGAACGTAGTTTAGTTGTTAAACTTTACCTTCTCGTTTCCCACTTCGCCTTGAGCGGTGATATACCCTCCTTTGTTTCCTGCAAATGATACATGTCCCCCTTTAATTTGCTTGACGTTGAAAAGGAGAGAAGAATTCCCGGTCATGTGCCTGGAAGCCCCACTATCAATAATCCAGGTATTAGTGATAGCTCTATAGCGGACAACCTGCACAAAGAAAGGAAATTATTAGTTTAGGTTGGGGACCCAAGCCTTTACTGGCTTAGGTTTCCCAGAGATATCACATATCATGAACTCAACCCACTGACCTACAGAGGACAAGGACACATCTTTCTTCTTCTTTTCCTCACTGTCAGACACGTTACTTGATTTTTCTTTCCATAAACCAGTTTTGTGTAAGGCCTGTTTGTGGTAAACAGACGACTTGCTTATGGTATGAACTTTTGGTTCACTAATAGTCCTAGGTTTAGCCTTAGGCAACACAGCTTCACTTTGAGCTTGTCTGTGTTGACTTTGGTATCTTGGAGGAGTATTAGATCTATTTTTGAAAAATCTTGGTTTTTCATCAAAAAGTTTAATTTTTCTTTTAGGTGTCTGATAATGAGGATAATTTGGAGAAATATGTCCTCTTTTTCCACAACTATAGTAGTATCTCCCTTCGATAGGTTGGGGAGATCTTCTATGAGGGGTTGAGTCTGGTAGGGAGCTGGTCTGTTTCTCATCCTTCTTAGATGCTTCACATTCTTTAACAAATTTAATTGTTTTGACATTTTGAGCATATTTTTCTTTCTTTTTATCAGGATTTTGATGATTAACATGTTTAGGGTTTGTTGGTTTAGAATTTTTAGGTTCTGACATGGATGTTTGTGAACCTGACCTAACATTATCCCTTTTAACTTTATCGCACAAATCCTCTTTAAGCATCTTATCTTTCAATCCCGAAGTAGTAGCCTTCTGTTCAGTGATAGACTGCACAGTTTTACATGTGGACTCTGGATCACTAACCAGAGGAGTAGTCACCACATGATCCTTAACCGGGTTATTATTTTGTTGGTTTACATTTAGTATTTAAAAGGATTGCATGTGGTGGTGGTACTACTTTATAACCCAAACCTTCCCCACCATTACGTTCTTTCACTAAGTTCTGAACTATGTGAGAGGAACTTGCTACATTATGCAGTTTTTGTTTTAAAGATTTAACTTCGACTTGCAAACTGCTTTTTCCTTTTTAGTTTCCTCTAAAGTAGTTAGATATAACTTAATGTCATATGATTGGTTTAGGGCAACGACCTCGGTTTCCCTTAGTTGTTTCCCTAGCAGTTCTATCTTTTCATTGAAACCGCACTCATTTTGTTTTAAAACACGATTTGCTTCAGTGTATAGTTTTAAATCATTTACCAGATTATCATTGTGTTCTTATAACCTAGCAAATTTTAAGTAAATGCTTTCTCTAAATTTATCACATTCAGCACATGCATGTTTAACAAACAACTCGTCCTTAGAGTATACCTGTGCAGAACTGGACGAATCGGCCATAAAAGCAGAGTCAGACTCTTCAATAACTGGAGATTCTGAGTTTGTAGCATTCAACTCTTCCTCCACAAGATGATCTACAACATCCATAGCTTCTTCAATATCTGAACGTGCATGCTCAGCTATGATGTCTCCCTCGCTTGCAGATCCATCATCCAAGTCATCAACCTATGCTACATTTGGCTCTCCCTCAGATACGAATTAGAAGGACCAGTCTTGTCCTTCATCGTCTTGAGCTACCGTAGCTTTTGACTCTTTGCTTGATGATGCTCCAATCTTCTCTTTGTCCTGACGGTTAAATGAAGGAAAAGGGTTTCCATTACCGGTCTTCTTCGGCTTTACACATTCCCGTTTAAAGTGCCCATTTCCACCATAGTTGAAGCACATGACCTTGGTTTTATCAAACCTAAATGTAGTGTCTTGGGTGGCAACCAAGTTCTGCCCCGTCTTCTTCACAAACATCTTAGCCCTTCTAACAGTACTGGCTAAGGCCTACATGATATCCATTCTTTCTAGCTCAGTTTTATCTACCTGCTCATAATCTTCATCGGCTAGATGACAGTTTCCAATCTTACCCGCGACTAACCCATCATAAGACTGAACAACTGCTGCTAGAAGATCCATGTGGTCTTTGGCAACTTCCACAGTGACATTTCTGAGATTCTCGGTCTTTAGCTTGGTAGGGTTGGGATCAGGGACAATATATTGGGTTCTAGATGAACCTGATGCTTTGCTTCCCGTGGAGATGCTTTGGGAAGGAGCAGATGAATTAGACACAAACGCCGTTTGTAGCGGTGCCCGTGAGGAAGCTAGAGTAGGAACAGAGTTATACAGTGAAGGATTCTGAGCGTAGGATCCTTTCTTAGACTTGTATTTTAGTCGTAGTCCCTCCTCCCTTAACTTCAAGATGAAGTCATTTATGTCTAATGTAGCAAAAGTGTCATTTTGTCTCAGATTAGACATAAACGGATCCCATATGTCTGGCAGACCGTCAGCAAAACTAGAAACTTGTCTTCCATAGATGTGGTCACACCATGAGTATGCAATTCACTCATCAAATGATAGAACCGATCAATGATATCATCTAAGCTCTCATTTGCTATTGGTGAGAAATTATCTGTTAGGACCGATTTCGTATGGAGTCCTAACGGATTCTACGTGATACCGAATCAAATAGTGTAGAATCCTATTTGATTGGCGATCCAATCAGTGAGAACGAATATCCTGATCAATCCAACGATAAAAAAAACATTAAGAACGAATGAGAATTGATCAGAAACGAACTATGAACTTGGATTGACGACTTGGTATGCTCTGGATGGCTAGGGTACGTAGGTATTCGAAGTGTTTTGTTTTTCCACGAATTACGTGGTATTTATAGGTTTTCTGTCTTTATTCGTATGACTGAACCATTAGCATGGTTTAGTCGTGCGACTGAATCATGCGATTGACTCATACACACAACTAAAGGTTCAGTCGTGCGACTGACTCAATCTTATGTCTTAGTCGTGCGACTGATCCAGTCTTCTGGTTCAGTCGTGCGACTGGTCCATAAGCATGATATATTCATGCGTATGGTCCATTACCATGGTCCATTAGCATGAACTATCACATGGATAAGTTAAACATACTTCTAAGTTCTTATTGACTTAGAACTATGTAGAACAACATCAAACCTATATAGTTAGTTCA
>BJCO01380241.1:0-11772 GCA_018326465.1 Flaveria floridana | reverse complement strand
TCCCCGAACCCAAAACCGGTATGCGATGTCCATTACCAACATATATAAAACCATAAGAATTAGATAACAACGGGTTTTGTATTATACCTTTATTGCCGGTGAGATGATCCGATGCCCCAGAATCCATGAACCATTGGTTGTCACTTGACTGAACATTGGGATCCAGTGTCATGGCTTGGAAAGCTTCTCCAATTTGTGTTGGGTTTAGTGCATCAAAGGTTGCCAGGTTTGCTTGTGGGCCTTGTGTTGCCTGTTGTGTACACCTATCATTAGATGAGGAAGGAGACCACTGATTTGGATTTGTTGTTGGAGGCAGCTGCATCCAAGGTGGGTTGGGAGGCGTCCAACCAGGAAAGGAGGCCCAAGTTTGAGTCGGGTAGGGGCACGGTGGTGGTGTCCAGTACACCGGCCAAATCGGCGGTTGATGTCCCATACCATACGGCTGCCATGGAATGGAAGACGGAGGCGGTCGATGGCCGGCTTGCTGGCCACGATTTCTGGAGTTATTGAATGATCTTCGGCCATTGGTAGGGCGACCCCCACCACGGGATTGCGAGGTCCGACGAGAATCAGGTTGCTGCAAGGGGTTTTCCGGTCGGACAGTTGCTAACGCAGTAGGTGCAGAGAGTGTTTCTCGAGCCGATTGGCGTTAGGCTTCCAGTTGAAGCATGCTGCATGCCGTCTCCCACGAGGGGAGAGTTTGGTTGATATATGTTCCAATCGGGTCAAACTCAGCCGGTAAACCACGAACCAATTGCAAGACCAACCGTTTTTCATTGACAGGAGAGTCCACATCGTTGAGTTGATCTGCCAATGTTTTCAATTTTTGGCAGTAAGCTTCAAGGGAACCCATGGATGTGAGATTTAAGTTATGAAATTGAAGTTCAAGTGCAGTAGCCCTAGCGCCTTTGTTGTTCAAGTAAATGTTCTCCAATCGAGTCCATGCCGCGTAGGCAGTGGACTTTGCTTCAAGAATACGGACTAAGATTTTAGTGGAGACGGATCCGTAGATCCATTGTAGGACAATAGCATCGATCTTCATCCATTCGTCATGGTTCGGATCGGTCACAGTAGGTGGTGGCGTCCTATAAATATGATCAAAAACCTCATAGCTGTGAGTGTGAAGGGTAAACAGTTTCACCCAAGCCGAATAGGTGATAGTTGTGTCATCGAGAACCGGAACTTTGCGGGTAATGTCGGTGATGGTATACACCGGATGAAGAGGCTTGGCAGTGACGGCTGGGGGACGAGGAGGAGGAAGGTGGTCACCCATGGATCGTGATCGATCGTAATCGATGGAAGAAAAAAGAAGACGTGATTATGCTCTGATTACCATGAAAGCATGACAATGCTTGATTGATTTTATTCCATAACAATCTTCCGATATATACAATGAGAGATCCACAATATATGGAAACTCTAACTAATTGATAACTAAATATATACTAATTGATATACATGATATTGTACAGCTAATAGTTTCATATGTGGAAAGCCAAAAGCCAAAACATGTTCAGAATAAGAAAGTTAAAGTTCAAAGATCTATATTTAGCATGCCAAAATATAAACTATTTGATGAAAATTGTAACATGATATTAAAATTTGTCACATACATGGATGAGAACAATTTACCCAAGTCTACCTTGGCTTGGGTTCCAAAATCTAATTGATTAATTACTTGTGCAAGAGCAATCAAGAACGACTATTGACAGCTTATGTCATGTTGATAGTGGTTGTTTTAGGCATATGACGAGAAACATATCACTATTGCATAAGTTCAACCTTACACTAGTGGTTATGTTATTTCTGTTTATGATAAAGGGGGAAGATCATATAGAAAGGAAATGTTACAAATGGTATATTGAGTTTTGAAGATGTGAGCTATGTTGAAGAACTCAAATATAATCGGCTAAGTTTTAAATTTACGATAAAAAATATTCTACACATTTTACTACAAAAGAGTATTTGATTGTTAAACAGAATCCATTATACTTGATGAATGGATATTGTCGAGGGCCCCGAGAGACAATGATACATATCGTTGGATGTGCATGGTTCAAATTCTTTGGTAACTGTATCATGTTTATTATCCAAAGTCTCAGAGAAGGTTTTGTCCTCATCGATTAGGACATATCAACATCAAAACTATGAATAAATTGGTTAGAGAGAATCACTTATGAGTTTACCTATAAAAGAATTTTAACTTATTAAACATTGTCTGTCATGTTCCAAAGATAAAAACACAAACTTCATCACAAACCTATTATACACAACTCGATTGACTCTATCTTACAACTTTTACGCATGGATCTTTTTAGTCTAGTCAGTGTTTTAAGTTCGGAACAATGATCATATTGTTTAGTTATTACTTATGATTTTTATAGATTCACTTAAGTTTTTTGTTTAGAATCTAAAAAAGAAACTCCTCATCTGGCGATTAAGTTCATGAATTTTATAGAAAATCAATTTGAAAAGAAGATACAGTGCATCCAAAGTGATAATAGGACTAAATTTTACAACCAGGTGCTCATTGATTTTTATGATTCTAAAGAAATAGCAAGGTAGTACAGTGTAGCATGCACTCTACAACATAATGGAGTTTTTGAAATACGAAACAAAACCTTGATTGAAGTTGCTTAAATAATGCTATCTGCTGCTAAATTATGTTTATTCTTTTATACAGAAGTAGTTAACACTGCATGTTATGTTCAGGATCTAGTATTAAATAATAAACAACAACAGATGACTCATAAAATATTCTTTAAATATAAACTCAAAGTTAAATATTTTAAAGTCTTTGTTTGTGGTATTTTGTTACATATAACTGATTTAAAATCAAAATTGAATGAAAAGACTGATGATTATTATTTTGTTAGTCATTCAGCTAACAAAGTGGCTTATTGTGTTTATTAGAAAAGAACCAGACAAATTATCAAGTCATTTAATATTGATTGCCATGCGTTTAACAAAACTGATGTAACAACTCTCACTTGGGGTATGATTATGAATCATTGTTTAGGAATTTTAATTGTTCTTCTCACATCACTACTACTAGCTCATAGAAGTCCAATTTGGGTACTGTTCTTTCTAAATCAGACGATTGTCCTCCAACTCATTCAAAAATGGTCGTTTCAAAAAGATTTCATCAAATGATTCTAGTATGGTTCATGATTCCAACCGTACCTTAGAACATGTTTCAGTTCATGATCACGTTCAACCATATGCTCTTGATCAAGTTATTCATTTTAAACAAATAAAATGGATGTGATTCAACTTTCTAAATAGTTACATCCGCTAAAATATTCACAAAAATATCCCACCGAAGCTATAATTGGTCCACTGTATGATAGTGTACGCAGTAGAAGTCAATCTAGAGCAATTAATAAAATGTATGTATACTTGATTCATTACTCAAATCATGCTAAAGAATTGAAATGACTTTAAAGGAGAACAGTTGGATTGAAGCAACACAGGACGAGTTGATGTAATTCAAGAAATTAAATGTATGGCATCTTGTTGAACTTCCAAAGGACAAGTTACCGATTGGAACGAAATGGATTTAGCACAATAAGACGGATGAAAAAGTTGTTATTGTTCGCAACAAGGCATGTCTTGTTGTAAAATGATTTTATCAGATTAAGAGCCCATATTATAAAGAAGACTGCGCTCCTATAGTTTGACATGAAGCAATTCACATTTTTCTTACTTATGCTTCTTATATGAACTTTAAAGTCTACCAAACGGATGTTAACACAATATTTTTGTAATGGTGAAATGAAAGAAGAAACTTTTTTCTATCAACCACTTGAGTTTGAAGATTTTGATCATCCATAATATGTTTACAAGTTAGACAAAGCCCTTTATGGTTTAGATCAAGCAGATCGTGTTTGGTATGCCACTCTCACTGAACATTTGTTTGAAAATAGATATTCTCGAAAAGTTATTAGTAAAAATTTATTCATACGGAAGATGGGTGATGATTTAATTATTTTCCAAATCTATGTTAATGATATAATATTTGGATCTATAAAATAATGACTTATGCAGGGAGTTTGAGGCGGTGATAAAGAAGAAATTTGAAATAAGCTCTTTTGGTGAAATTTCATTTTTCTTAAGTATACAAGTTAAACAAGATGCAACTGATATTTTAATCCATCAAGAGAAATATGCTTAAAGTACTCCTGAAAAGCACAAGTTTCAAGATTTCAAGATTGCTCCAACTTCTATGTCTTCTCGTCCTACTTTATCTCCAAATATCACTAGTGAAGCTGTTAATCAACACATGTATAGGTCAATGATTAGATCCTTAATTTACTTGAAAGACATTATATTTCATGTTTATTAGTATGCATGTTATCAAAGTAATCCAAAGAAATCACACTTGAAATATGTCAAGAGAATTTTCAAGTATCTTAATGGCTAAGCACAACTTGGGCTTTGTTATCCTAGAAATTCTAAATTTAATTTATTTGGTTATACTAATACTGATTATGGGGATGTAATTTGGACAGAAAATTAACTACAGGTGGCTTTCAATTTCTAGGCAATAGGTTGATATCTTCGCAATGCAAGAAACAAAATACTGGGTCAACTTCTACTATAGAAGCTGAATATGTGGCTACTTCAAGTTGTCGCTCTCAGATTGTTTAGACACAATATTGACTTCTTGATTATGACTTTAACTGTTAGATTAGAGAGGCTGGTGCAATCAAAACTACACTTAGAAGATTTTGAGTGCAACTGAATGAAGTCTTCCGAAGCTAAAAGCAACTCTTCTGAAGACAAGCTGAAGATCTCCTGAAGCCTAATGTATGAAGAACTTCTGAAGGAACTAAGTCTTCCGAGACTAAGTAGTTTCCTTCTGAAGTATAAGAAGAACTATTGAAGATAGTTCTATGTCTTCTGAAGACTAAGTAGTTCTTCTTTAGAAGAGTTAAACTAAGAAGATCCAAGGCAAAGTCTTTCGAAGAATGAAGTCCTGAAGACTTGCAAAAGACTTGGAAGATGTTGATTCTTCTGAAGTATAAATGGTCTCGGAAGAACTTATTATTCTAAAGTCATTTACCATTAGAAGAACCAACTATGAACCAGTGGACAAAAGTATGGTCCGACTGACGCATGCTGCCAACTCTGACATACTGTATGACGCTTTCCCACGCCCATGTAGTTGATCATACTTTATTCCACTGTTCATCTTTTATCAGTTAGTATAGTTACTAACTTTAGTTGGTGACAAAAGATAAGTCATGGACATGTCATGACCACCTAATCTCGGATACTATTTTATCTTAGATACCTTACTTCTAGCAACATAGTATATTTCTAGTTGTAAGTTCCAGCTGGTCATCTAAGTATAACCGGCTATAGATAGTAGTATATATAGTTTCTCAATGTAACTCATTCAAACATGCTTGTAAGAGTACTGAAACACTAAGTTGAGAAGTAATATATACAAGTATCTTAAAAAACCATTTTTTGTGTTCCTTAACTTATTATATTATTATCAACTTAGTTAGGTGAGATTTAATGAGTTAGTGAGATAAACTTGTGTTGAGTGACCAAAACCGATCCTGCAATTGGTATCAGAGCTTCTTAGTCTCTTGATTGTGAGATCTAACCATCCCAAATCACCCTTGTTTCTTCATACTCACTCACTCTACTCAAATAGCCCTCAACCAAAAATTTCCTGAGACTGAGATAGGAACCATGACTAAGGCTCCTATTATCACCCCTGATAATTTTAGAAGCTAGTGTCAACGTATTAAAGCTTTCATCAAGTATCAAGACAGCCGAATGTGGAGATCTTTCACTCATGGTCCATACAAGCCAAAGGTGGCATCACTAACTTGTAATGGTGCCATGATTGAAAAAGCTATTGAAGACTACTCAGATGAAGACTTTAAGAAGATGGACATCGATTACAAATCCATGACTGTATTACTTACAACCATTCCAAACTCTATAATGGTAGGCTTTGAGCACTGCAAGTCAGCCAAAGAACTCTTTGGTGCTTTGACATTTATGTACTCTGGTTCCTCTGAATCCAAAGAGTCCGAGAAGGATGTACTGAAGCAGAAGTTTGAAAACATCACTTATATTGTTGGTGAGACCTTGAGACAACAATACTTTAGGTACATGGACTTAATTTCATCTCTTCAGTCTATGGGAGTGACTATTGAGAAAAGAGATATAGTAAGAAAATTCATGAGTGCACTTCCTTATGAGTGGACTTTCTACTATGTCTTTATTAATAGAACTAAGAATCTAAACGCTCTCACTATGACTGAACTATATGAAATCCTTGATGGATACCGTATGGAGATAGAGACTTAGAAAGGCCATCAGGTGAACAGAAGCTCAAACCTCCCTATCAGCAACGCTCTACATGTTGCTAAAGGATCAAGAACTCCCCAGCACCAGATGTACCTAAACTACAACAAACAACCATCATACCACTCTAGGCCTTACATCATATTTTATGAGACACCCAGATCTCAACAAGCTTAACAAAATCCTTTCAAGGATAGTTGTGCTTTTTTTTTCTAAGAAATGAGCACTCTTGATATTTTCAATTATGTTTTGATGATCTCGAGTGTTTTAGCCAAGATTGTGTAGAATCCACGGATATTGTCCAACAGATGGCTCTTTTAACCTAAAAAACAATAAAGTTCTTTAAGAAAACAAGAAGGTAATTCCTCCTAGAACCCGACTAACAACAAGTTTGGGTTTAACAAATCAAAACCCAATGGCTATAGCTGTAACCAACTTGGTCATTTTGCAAGGTAATGCAAGGCTCCTAGATCTAATCCTGGAGCAGTTTAAGCCTCCCAACATCATACTACCCCTAAGGCTGCAGCCAAGCTAACTGAGCAGAAACTACAGCTGTTGCTCAAGAGGTTGATTGGAGCTTCATGGTGCTAGATGTCACCCCCGCTCAAGCTCTTATGGCTGGCACTGAAAATACCAAGGTACATGAACATCTCTATACCCCAGCCTATATAGCGAATGTTAAAATGTATCAGGATGACAACATGGTAATTAAATCTGATATTGAGTCCATAAACATATTATAATCTGATTTTAAGAGGGCAAAATCTAACTATAAATTCAAAATTGAAGAGTTAGAGAAAACTATATCTTCTTTAGAACAGGCACACTCAAACTACAGGGGCTCCAAGTTGACTAAGGCTCAAGCCCAGCTAGTAATAGCTGAGACTAAAACAAAGAAGTATGCTATTCAAGAGCAGAACTTCAAAACCATTCTTGCATCATCCTCCCACTCGAAGGTGTGTTATCAAAACAAAAGTGGGTTGGGAACCAATGAAACTGCTCTATCACACTCCTATATGTCTATTAGACAGCCAAGATGTGGTACTGATAGCAAGACGTTCCAATTGCTGACCCACTACCCAATGAGTAGAAGAATGATGCAATAATGGTGACCACCATAGTAAAGGATAAGGTAGAAAACCTCATCCACATAGCTGGTGATTAATCCCTGACCATCAAAGATAGAAAGAACAAGATCAGGACAGCAAGAAAAAGTACCGAAGAGGTGGTTGAGTGTAAGTTGAAAATAGACCCAAGGCAAAAGGGTGTATTCTTCATAGCTGGATTCCAAGTGGTTATAAACTCTGATTCAAGAAAGGAGTATAGTACCAGTAGTCCTATCCAGCTGAAGAATCAGAAGTTAAAGGGGAAGTATGTTAAAGAAGAAAAGAAGTGCAAGAAACAGCTACCCTCATGCCTATAAAAGTTAACACTGAGTGCATAATCTGTGGTTTGCATAACCACATGGCTAAAGATTGTTACTATAATCCAGCAAGCACACATTATGCAAACAATATTAAGAAAGAAGGAGTCAAGGAATGTTTCAAATTTGGACCCTATCATATGGTTCAAGTATTAAAGAAACGAAAGCATGTTTCCGAAGCTAAGTTGCTTTCGGAATAAACTCATTCTTCCGAAAGGAAAATAGCTTCGGAAGATAAGCCCAAGAGCAAATAAAGGAATAAAAAGGATCCTTTGAAATCTTCTGAGAAGAAGACTGCTTCGGAAGAAAGGTGGTGATAACTTCTTAGAGAATAAGTAAGTCATGCTTCTCAAGCCTTTTCAGGCTTATCTACACTGATCAACCATAGGATGGAATAAAAGATTAGAAAAGATGCTACAGCCTAAACCTCTTCTTCACAAACCATAGTTGAACCCTTATGCATACATTTTGGTTCAGTTATGTCATCTACATTAGAAGAGCCAAGACCAATAAGGCTTGGCCTTCTAATAGTAACTAATCATTTCACCTTGTGTGTAGGGACATCCAAATGACAATAATGGAAACATCTAGATTATGGACAGTGGATGCTTTTCTACAACAATTTCAACATTTTGATGGAGGTCCTATTTAGTTTGGAGGTGAAGTCGGATGATGCATTTTTGGTAGAGGTAGATATCCAATGGTAAGTTCAAAGCGGGCAGAGTACATTTTTTCAAACAGCTTGAACATAATAACTTGAGTGTTTCTCAGTTCTGTGATTAAAAGTACCAAATGCTTTTCACATAACATGAGTGCATTATCCTTAAACCCGAGATAACAATTCCTCAGGAATTAGTGCTTCTTAGATCTCCCAGGCGAGGGGATATGTACAAGCCGGACATGAACAATGCTTCCCCACTAGGTGAAATATCATGCTTTCTTTCTAAAGCTAATGGTGATAAGTCAAATCTTTGGCATAAAAGAATATGTCATGTTAATTTAAAACCATGAATAAAATGGTTAAAAATAACTTGGTATATGGTGTGCCTAAAAAGGAGTTTTACTATAAAGACAAATGTGTTGCCTGTCTGAGAAGGAAGCAACACAAGGCATCCCACAAATCCAAAGAGGTTAATTCCATCACCACTCCATTACACTTATTGCACATGGATCTATTTGATCCTACAAGTATAATGAGCATTGGAAGGAAATCATATTTCCTTGTGATAGTTTATGATGTTACAAGATTACATGGATATTCTTTTTAAGAACCAAAGATAAAACTGCTGAAATGTTAAAATCTTTTATTCTTAAAATAGAAAATCAAATTGATCACAATGTAAAAACAATTAGAAGTGATCAAGGGACTGAGTTTAAGAATCAAGTTCTTAACTCATTCTGTAACTCAAAATGGATTACCAGACAATATAGTGCTCCTAGAACTCCTCAACAGAATGGTGTTGCTGAGAGGAGGAACATGACACTTATTGAGGCTGCAAGAACCATGTTAGCTGATTCAAAGTTGCCTCTAACTTTCTGGGCAGAGGCGGTCAGCACTGCATATTATGTGCAGAATAGGGTTCTCATTATTAAGGCCCATGAAAAACACCTTATGAGCTATGGAAAAAGAGGACACCATTCATTGGCTTTCTAAGGTCCTTTGGCAACATGTGCACCATACTTAACATAAAAGACAATGTTGCAAAATTTGGTGAAAAGTCGGATGATGCTATCTTTGTTGGGTATTCCTCAATCTCTATAGCCTATGAGTATACAATATTAAGAATCAACAATTTGAGGAATCATCCAACATTGTTGTAAATGAGCACACTTCTTGTGTTAAGGGGAACGGTCTTGACCACATCTTTGATTTAGAATTGTTTCCCAACTATTCTAAACCACTTTGTGAGAATGTTTCAGCTGGATCAGGAACTTAAAATGAATCATCTGATGATCAGCTGTTTGAGTTACCCAGACCTATTTTAATTTCTCCAAGAATACATGAAGAGCAAGCTACCACTAATGAAAGTCCTGAAAGCTTAAACATCTTAGGAAACAATGGAGCTTCAATAAGTTATCAACCAACTGAGCCTCAAAACTCATCAGCTGACAACTCTAATACTCAACACCAAGCTGATAAAGACAGTGATCTGCAGGAATAGGCAATTGTTAATACTACATCATAACAAAACACCATTGATGCTGTCACTCATTCATTCAGTCAGTCCTTATTGAATGAGTATGAGACATTAGCTGGAAATGATATTCAAAATCCTAAGCAAAATATTTCAAACTTGGATCTATCTATGCAATTAGATGTGATTCCTAGACTCAGAATTCACAACACTCATTCAATAAGAACATCATTAGGGATGTCTCAGAAGGTGCGAGAAGGTGAAGTCAAACCCATAATAGGAATGTTTGCTTGTACTCAGGCTTTCTTTCTCAAATGGAACCCAAGAAGGTGGAAGAAGCTCTTAAGGACAACAATTGGATTGAAGTAATGCAAGAGGAGTTGCTTTAATTCAAGTGACAAAAGGTATGGAACCTATGTCTATTGCCACCTGGCCAAGTCCTAATTGGCATTAAGTGGATGTTCAGGAATAAAAGAGATGATAGAGGTCTTATTATCAAGAACAAGGCTATATTTGTAGTTCAAGGATACACATAAGCGGAAGGGATAGATTACACTAACATCTTTGCACCTATTGCAAGACATAAGGATGTGAGAATCTTTCTTGCTTTTGTAGCATCCAAAAACTTCACAGTCCATCAATTTGATGTCAAATGTGCATTTATGTATGGGGATATCGATAGAGAAATCTATGTGTGCCAACCACCTGGTTTTGAAGACCCACAACACCCCAGCTATATGTGCAAACTGGATAAAGCTCTTTATGAGTTACACCTAGCACCCAGGCTGTGGTATGAGACATTGTCTCAGTTTTTTCTGAAGAATGGCTACATCAGAGGCACCATAGATAAGACATTGTTTATGTAGAAGTCTAGAAAGAATATGTTATCTGTACAGGTCTATGTTGATGGCATCATATTTGGTTCCTCAAATGACCAGATGTGCAAAGACTTTGAAAGCATCATGAGAAGGAAGTTTGAGATGAGTTCCATAGGAAAGATGGATTTCTTCCTTAGGATTCAAGTGAAGCAGATGAAAGAAGGGTTCTTTATCAAGCAATCTAAGTATGTAAAGGACATCTTAGAAATATTTGAGATGAAAGATTGTAAGCCAGCCAAGACACCAATACAAAGAAATCACAATCTTTGTCCTGATTCTGAGGGGGAGGGTACTTATCGACATCAGTACAGGGCAATTAGTCGATCTCTGATGTATCTCACTACAAGTAGACCTGATATCATGTTTGCTACATAGATTTATGCTAGATATCTGGCTGCTTCTAAGGTGTCTCACCTAAGAGAATTCTTAGATGCCTTTAAGGAGCTCCCAACCTAGGTCTTTGGTATCCTAAGAACAAGGATTTCAACCTTTATGGTTACACTGACAGTGATTATGTTGGCTGCAATATTAACAAGAAATCCACATCAGGAGGATGCCAATTTCTTGGTGGAAGGATCATCTCCTAGCAATGTAAGAAGAAATCATATGTCTCTACATCCACTGCTGAAGCTGAATACATTGCTGCTGCAAACCACTGTGCTCAATTGCTATGGATTCAGAATCAGATTTTAGACTATGATTTCAACTTCATGGAAACTCCAATCCACATAGACAACAAGAGTGCTATTTCTATCACAGAAAATCCAATCAAGCACTTCAAGACAAAACATATTGATATCAGGTATCACTTTATTCGAGATATAAATGAGAAAAGTGTGATCAAACTAGTTGTTAGATCTAGGAAGAATAGGTCTAGATCAATTTGTATAGGCTTAGAACATTAAACAATTCTTGTAATAAATGATTGTAACTGATTATCAGAATATATATATATATATATATATATATATATATATATATATATATATATATATATATATATATA
>BJCO01380174.1:0-11108 GCA_018326465.1 Flaveria floridana | reverse complement strand
CTGGCTAGAGAAACTTGAGTCAGTGTTTGCCATGTGCAGCTGTCCTGACGAAAACCGGGTCAAGTACGCCTCCGGCACATTGGAGGGACCCGCCCTGACATGGTGGAATTCACAAGTCCAAACCTTAGGACTTGGTGCCGCAAACGGTATGCCCTGGGAAGACTTCAAGATTCTGATGAAAGAGGAGTACTGCCCCAGGAGCGAAGTCCAGAAACTGGAAGCAGAATTTTGGAACTTAAAGATGATTAGTTCTGACATCGAGGAGTACACGACTCGTTCAAAATTTGCGGGGTGTCACATAGTATTTAACCCATGTACCTCTGATCCGAAGAGAGTACAAAAGTTGGCTTTGTGTTCACAGTTAACATCCTAAACGATAGTCTCATAAAAAGCATGATTCATAAAGAAACACTAATCTTTATCAGCCCCAGTTCCGTCTTCATCATTATGATGCTTCATGATCATAACCTAGTTGTTTCATTTTCACGATCCCTTCCATCACGATCAACCATACACCCTGCATCTTCCTCACGGTCTTTTAATTGGCTTGGTATCTTGAATAAACGTGACTTCACTTTGGGCTCATTGTCACGACATGAAGCAATAAAAGGTTGATGATGTTGAAATAGTGTTTTTGATGGTAGGGTGTAGGAACTATAGGTATAATAGGCTTGGCAAGAGAAAGGAACGTGGGCTTGCGTGTCGACCCATTCATTCCCAAGGATAGGTTTAATTGCTGCATTTGATTATGCAATTCCTTAATTTTCCATTCGATGTTTTCCCCCTATAAAAGCTTCATTTGCTCCTGTAATTTTTTAATTTGTTGGCCCATAGTTCTTAGTTTGTAAGCCATAATGAAACCTTCTTTTTAAACCTGTTTAAGATGCTAATGTAGGAATAGTAATAGCCGAAATGGATTGTTCCGGCTCTTATACCAAATGTTCTAAATCAAGCCCGGACAATACCATCTCAAACAATCAATTCAAAAATAAGGATGGATGCTTCGATTCATTCCTCGATACAACTACATCACCAAGACTTGCACGAAGGGTGACAGTTACCTAGATCGAAGATACAGTCACACCACCCCAGGTTTGTAACCGACTCTAAAAACACCACTCAGAATACCATATTTGAGCTATAACATAGAGAATTCAAAACTAAAAAAACAACCATTTACTTTTCTAAAAAACATTATATCCACCACTTTCATTACAAGCATCTATCACATATATGATTTCCACCTACCTACCTATGTGCTACATTTAAGGAAAAGTGGATATTAATGTACTATCTATCTTTAAGCAAATGGAACAACCAAGAAAAATATTAAAAATAAACTACAAAAACATTGAAAAAAATTAAAAGTAACGATTACCGGTTGTGGGAAAACATAAGGGAAAGAAAAATGCATTGGTTTGCATGGTTTGAACCACTTGTATTTGCGTCAAAATGATTCAAGTTGTTGATTTGGATAATCTCATATGAAGATATACAACTCAAGGTTGCACAAGTGAAAATTGTATTATAACATTTTCTACAATGTAAAGTTTTTTGTTTTACTTTTAAAAGAACTTGCTTGTTTCTAATTTTGTTTAGTAAAACTTTATTCAAAACCTAACCTACCTAACGTGCTGTTGAAAGTTACTACTTTTCATATCACTTTTGTATTATTTTTCTTTTTTCCCTTCGATATTCCGCGTTTTAGACTTCCATGTGACTACACCATTGCCCAAAACCTTTTGACTTCATTCACTCTTGCCAATCGATTCTCAGAGAGATCTACACCATACGCCATCATTCAAAGTACGGATTTTTTCCTTTTTGCTTCGGTTTTTTACTTGTTAATTCATCCCAATTTTAAATGGGAATTCGTTCATTTTGTGTTTTCTTTCAGATATAATCTTCTTGCAAATGTTTTCAACAGATCTTTAAATTTAGGCGTTTATGATCATCATTCATTTGCATTTATCAACATTTTGTAGTTCTGAACTTCCCAAACATTTCTGGTATTGGTTCGTTGGAAACAACACTTACAATTGATTTCTTGTTTTTGTTTTGCATTAGGGTTTCAGTTCAAACAGGAAGCAAGAATTTAACATAGTAAGGGGGAAGTATTGAGTTACTTTTTGTTTGGGGATTTCTGTAAATGGAGAAGGATATTAAGTCCCCAAATTCTAGTGGGAGTTTGCTTCCTCCATCTGGGAGGCATACGGTTCATTTACCACCATCTGGAAACAATTTTTGTGTAAAATCTGAGCCATCAGGGTCAATCACAGTGCCCCCAATTGGACCTGGTTCTAGTGACCCTAATCGATTTGGTGGTCTTGGAAAGACGTCTGATTCGGGTCGTTTTAGCCATGATGTTAGCCGAATGCCCGATAACCCAACTAGGAATCTGGGCCACAGACGGGCTCATTCTGAAATTCTCACTCTTCCTGATGATATTAGCTTTGATAGTGATCTTGGTGTGGTTGGTGGCTTTGAAGGACCATCGTTCTCGGATGAAGTTGAAGAAGATTTGTTTTCTATGTACCTTGACATGGATAAGTTCAATTCTTCATCAGCAACGTCTACATTGCAAGCCAGTGAATCGTCTTCGACTGCTGTTCCTGTTTCAGCTGCTTTGACGCCTGGGCCTGAGACCTTGGTACCGAGCTCGAGTGAGAGGCCCAGAGTTAGACACCAGCATAGTCAATCCATGGATGGATCTACTACAATTAAGCCTGAAATGCTCACTTCTGGTTTGGAAGAAACTTCTTCTTCTGATGCTAAGAAAGCCATGTCTGCTGCCAAGCTTGCTGAGCTTGCACTTGTTGACCCAAAGAGGGCGAAAAGGTAACTTAGCTAAAGCCCATGTTTTTCCTTTCAGTGTTAAGCATTTAAGGAGGCTAAATATATTTGTAGGATCATCTTTTTATGATTACAAAATCTATAATGTGTGTACTGAGTTGGAAGTTGAGGTGGCAAACAGGCAAGTTGGGTAAGGTGACAAAACAGGCTGGGTTGGGTTGACCCAGAACACTCTTTGTCTAGAGTTTTCAAGTTATTTGTACATAGTTGTGTGTCTATTGTGATTATAGGAATTAGATTATGTTAACATTACTAATTTAATATTAATTTTGACTTTTAGCATACCTATTTAAGAGCTTTTTTGCAATAATGCACTTTTGAGGACTTTCAGCAACAATTTTACTTTCTACTAATATTTTATATAATTGGTTTGGCGGTTTGGTCACTAGAGATAAATTTAACCTAAATCTATCTAGTCATAAATAGTTGGGTTGAAAATGCCACCACTAGTTGAAAGTATGGTTGTCTTGTCCTACTCATGAAAGAGAAATATTAGTATTAACATCTTTTTGCTTTTCTTTTTTTAATTATTTTTATGACTTTTTTGTTGAATTTTATGCCCTTACGGCCATGCACTTTGACTTGTATTTCATGTATATACTAGTATTTAGACCCAGCGTTGCGGCGGGCATAAAGCAATGAAAAAACTAACGTCGTGACATTGCCTCGAAATTACCCATTCAAGGAGATGTCAATTACATCCGTAACTTTATATAAAATAGGCTAAATACCCCGTTGCGGCAGGGCGTAAGACGATAAAAAAGGGAATGTCGAAACGTAGTCAAGAACTCGCTCGTCGAAGGAGGTGTTAATAGTATACATAACTTTATATAAAAGAACAAAATCGTCGTGAACTAGTCCATTGCAGCAAGACCGTTGAATAAATTTTAACTTTATGTAAAAAAATGTTAAAAAATTATGTTAAAACGTTGATAAAAAACACGTCACAATGGGAAAAATCATCAAAAGATAAGCACATGCAAGTTGGGATATAAAACATCATATTTTTAGAGTTGTAGGAAGAAAAAGAAAATGAACTAAAAAAAATAAAAAAGTTTAATAAGTTTTGTCAGCTTGTATGTTTTCATTTTTACAGCTTGTATGTTTTCATTTTAAGTGGAATTTAAACTGAAACATAAATAAAAATAAATATATTGCAATGATATTTTCAGAATTTTATAAAATACTAACTTTTAAAAGTTATTAGAGAAAAAAAATGAATGTGCCGAAATAAATGTTACATGTGATATAGCTAAATGTATGGGGTAGAAAAAGTAATAATTGAAACTTTATTTAGCAGTACCCTAAAGTTTGAACAAATTACCAATTTATCATTGCATATTAACTTGTACTATGTGCATAGACTATGTTGAATTTGGTTTTTAAAGTATAGTTAATGTCTACTGAGATATCTTTATTGACTTTTACTTTAGGATATTGGCCAATAGGCAGTCAGCCGCAAGGTCGAAGGAAAGAAAGATGAGATACATTGCAGAGCTTGAAAGGAAAGTCCAGACACTGCAAACAGAAGCAACTTCATTGTCTGCTCAGCTCACCCTTTTACAGGTTTGTCTACTCTTGCTCAGTTTTCTTTCTAAGTTCAAGTTTTAGTGGAATTTTGACATGGCGGTTTCAACCCATAAACGTAAATTGAGTAGATTTGGGTCATGCTTCATTTCTAGCGGTTCAAATGTGTTATTAGAAAATGCTTAGATTATTATCTTTTTAAAGTATTTTTTGTAATCATGCTTACTACATTAGTGGTTTGTAAATTTTAAATATACGAATGAAAACTGTTCGCCGGTTGTTTTGACCAGTATCAAAACTACTTGCTTTGATTCTTTCCCATTTTCTAATCCATCCATATTTTTCACTGTTGGATCAGTTGTTCTGTTAGTAGCATATTTTGGTTATATAACTGGGCAAGGCTTTATCTAAAATAATTGGTTACTATTGCTAATTTTTATGTGATTCAAGATAATATCTTGCTTCTGATTTTTCTTTTTTTCAGCGAGATACAAGTTGTCTGACAGCTGAAAACAGTGAATTGAGGCTGCGTTTACAAACCATGGAGCAACAGGTTCACTTGCAAGATGGTAAGGCTTTGGCAATATGCATGAACCCCAGATTATGTTGTGTGGTGACCTTGTAATAGTTATTGGGTTAGAGTACTAAGCTCATTAACCATGTGAAATGACCAAACTGACATATGTTCTGCATCTTACTAATAATGTGGTTGTCAGCGAAAGAACTACCAAAAACTTAAATGCTTTTCATCTGCAGAGCATTTCTTCTCTTTAGGATAACTTTATATCAATCTTGATGGTAGAGTTGCAACATGTGGGTGGGTTGGGTAACAAGTCAAAACTGGTTCGGGCCAGATTACCAGAACAAATAATAAAAAAATATTAACTGTACACCTTTTGTAATAAAATTATATTTACTGTTTTAAATTGTAGTTAATATATTATTTGCATAACCACACTTTACACATTCATTATTTATGGCTGTATTTATTTTTAATTGGAGAAAAAGGTGTTTTTCGGGTCAAGTCAACCTGACCCAGCTTTGTCTGATCCGTACTTAAAAATGACCTAATTTAACGTGTTACCTGAAGCACTCTGCCTTTCCATCTTGCCATTTCTAAACCTAAGTTTTACATGAGAAGTCATTCACAAAAGTGGCATTTTTCAAAGTCTAAGGCACACTAAACATATTAAGGTCTTTGAAAATTGTTTAAGGAGATGAGCAGAGGAGTGTGGTTAAACAAGCTGACTTTGGATCTTAATTATTTAGGTTTGGGAGATGTCAACATTATAATTCATGAAATGGAGATTGATGGTTTTATCATAGTTGAATTTTTTTAGGGAGGCAGTATGTAGTAGACAGAATGAATAGCTAAATGAGAAGCAGTAGACAAGAAAATGCACAATAAGATGAGAGACCTTTAATGGAGTTTTCAATTCGTTTATTAGAGATTGTAATAGAGTAATATCCTATCAGAATTTTACTTCGTTTTTGTTCATTTATTCAAAAACAAACTTTTTAATCATATTGAAGATATATATTACATTTCCAACTTAGTCCGCGCTAGCAGTAAGCCATACAATCCTAGCTTTATTATTTGTTGGTTTGCCATTTTAAGTGGGGGCTAAGTTTCAGTTATCAAAGGATTACCTACAACCTACAGTATCATTGATCATGAAACTATAATCATTCATGCAACAATAAGTGTGTACAGATCGGGATTCGGGAAGGTTATTTGAAATATCAGCTACCATTGTTAGATCTCACCCACCTAAGAAATATATAGAATAGTTTTTACCATCCTACATTTTTTGTTAGTTTTGGCATATACATGGTCGAGTTATTGTTAAAATTGTTCATTTGCTTCTGCATTTATAGAAGTTAGATGGCCATCCTACATTTTATTAAATTTACCTGCTGATCACTCGCATATACGTTTCCTACAAACCGTGTATAGGCCATTTTATAAAATGTACGACTTATGGAAACTTCTGATTGTAAATCCAGTCATTTAATTGTTCAGTTTTTGGTGAAATATATGCTTCAATTAGAGGTGAGTTCTAAGTTTTGAATTAAGATTACACTAAAAATATGATTTAAATTGAAAATTCATGAAACCCATTAATCAATTTTTAAGAAATTTTCAAGATAATATTTAACTGAGCGTTGAGAATTAAAAGTCAAATCATGATTTAGCTTCTCAACCAACATTAACATTTATTCTATCAATTGTAACATTAGATTAAAGCTTTGTCCTTGGGTATAACATGTATTTTGGTGTCTTGTAAAGCTCTCGCGAGTGATTTGCTTGAATGTGGTTAGTTCATCCCAAGGTATGTGTTAAGTGGTCAATTCAAAACTTTTTGTTTTGCTTAGGCAGCTCTATACAAGATCTAGTGATAGTAGGGTTGTCCCTGACCTCCTAAGATCAACTATCCCAAATATGAAATATGAATGTTCATTGTATTTTATTTTTATATTTAGGTTACCAGGTACCCCATTAGTCTTTCCTGCAGATGCATCCAGAAAATATATGCACTTCTAATTTTTCCTATATTGTTCATTTTTATGGATTGTTCCTGTAGTTGTCAAGAACACTAAAAGTAAACCACAAAATAACTAGGAGATTTATAATTTCAAGGAAACTACGTAAAAGAAAACGTGATCTTCAAAGAAACCAGTATTGTGTTATTTACTGGTGACCATGAGATCAAGTAACTTGATCAAAATTAGTTTGTTTTATAGTGTGGTGAGTTTGGTTGGGGATCTTGTATGGATCAGTTCTTGGGGTGAGTTTAAAATAATCTTACCCAACGATAACACGAAGCCATTTTTTAATGTTAATTTAAAGTTCTTGCAGATATTTGTTATGGCAGCTCATAGTTAGTTTTAGAAAGGACAACTCATAAATGATAAGTGTAAAGTTTCATTGATGTTTATTGTTGGTAAACAATGGATATAATCTGTAAGTATGCGTTATGACATTAAATTTACTACTAAAAGATAGAATTGGAGACCGTTTGATGAGCCATTAAAGAAAATTACTAGGCTCTTATCACCAAATTAAGTAGATATTACAATCAACTGTTAGTAGAGGTGGCGAGATGCGGTAGTGGGCAGGTCGGGTTATGTATCAAACGGTGATGTAATTGAAGAGGGACAAGCTTTGTACAGGTTAAAACAGGCTGGTTGACTTGCACACTGTTTACATAAATTAATTACTGTTACAGCTCAATCTTTGAACAAAGTATGCATTTAGAATAGAGTTTAGGTGGCTTTTAAACTGTTCAAACCCATTTGATCTCTGCCCCTTTTAGCTAACGTTTTTAGTTTCACCTGTTGGAAATTGTTACATCTACCAATTGTATGCTAAATATCATGGTTGTTTGGGGAGTATTTGTTCTTGCATTTCAATCTTTGTGTTTTGGATCAATACAAATAGTTGGACATTTTCTTTCATTAGTTGAAATTATTTTCTCCATAAGAGTACTGAAACATGGCTCACTGTTTTCTGACGTTGATGCGTGTAGCTTTGAACGATGCACTGAAAGAGGAAATTCAGCATCTGAAGGTTGTTACAGGGCAGAACCTTGCGAATAGTGGAGCAGTGATGAACATCCCACCATCTTTTGGATCAAACCAGCCGTTTTACTCCCAAAATCAAACCATGAACACAATGCTAACAGCACAACAGTTTCAGCAACTTCAGATTCAGTCCCATAAGCAGCAGCATCAGTTTCAGCAGCATCATCTCCACCAATTTCAGCAGCAACAACTCCACCATCAACAGCAGCAGCAAGAACAGCATTCAGCAGTAAGCGGTGATACAAAAATGAGAAGCCCCATTAGCATTAAAGACCATGGTTCGGATGGTTCAAGGATTGAGTAGATAAGTTCGGTTAGTTGTTGTGCAAAGTCTTGGTTAAATTGTGTTGGATCAGATAGAGTAGCTTTTGTTTATATGCATCTTTCAAGGACCTCCAGTCTAGGTTATTTTACTTGAAAATAGTTGAAGCTTCAACATGGATATGTTTCAGCATTTTATTTATTTTATTTAATTTTTTGTTTCTGCCAGTTGTGGTTATAAAAGGGTATTCTGTAGCGTTCATGATGACTGGAATACTACTTATCAAATGCTTCCAAAGATATGCTTTAACATCACCACTTAACCTTTAGTTCTTTAAGCTTGAAGTCAACCTCCAGAGTTTACATAGCATCATAGTTGTCAATAGCGAATAGCGGTAAATAGCGACAAGCCACCTATATGTTACGTAGCGAATAGCGGTAAATAGCGACCGTTATTTCGTGTTTAGCGATTAAGTAGAATAATATGTAAGATTGTTTTACATTCAATAGATAAGCATGTTTATTAATAAAGTAGTAGGAAATCTAAGCAAAGACCCCCAAAATAGCTAAAATACTTGATTACTAATCATTTAAATCTCATATTTACCAAATAAAAAATAAAAAAAAAATAAAATAAATAAAATAAAAATAAAAAATACCGCTATGTAGTCGCTATTTACAAATAGCGACCGATTGGCGCCACGCTACATAGCGCGCTATAGCGGTCGCTATAGCCACTATTGACAACAGGGCATAGCATTATCAAAATCTTAATCCATTTCATACTATTTACAGTTAATTACTATTGGATTTGAGGGTGTTCTGAGATTATGATTGTAGTTAGGGTTAAATCTATTAAAAATATATATATTTCGCTTGCAAGTGTTAACATTTTATTGCAAACTTCTTAAAAAAGTTAAAAAATAAAAATTAACTAAAATTAATATATCATCAAATTTGATGTTTTTTGTCACTAGAAGTGTATTCAAATATATAAGCCTCGGAAACAAGTTGTATATAGATTATTATGATAGTTGTTACAGTCATATTCAATGCACCAAAAGTTACAAAAGAAAATCTATAGGTTAACCTGTCCGATTTAATATGACTCATACACTTCACCAGTAACTTGACCTTGTAGGGATAAGGGACTAAGTAGACGTTTCACCACTAATACGGCAAACTCAAGTTAAAGCAAAGAGAGAGATCAGTAAAACTTCAAAAAGCCCCAAAGAACATTGTATACACCCCAGGATCACCAAGGACATCAAAAGGCCCCCAATGATTATCATATACACCCTTAGAATTCCCTATAACATATACACTTTACAGAACATTGTCTTTTACAAGGATCAAGGAAGTAGTATTGGAATCATGGGTTTCTAGTTCTACACTTGGAGCTTCTGAGTTCTGATTGCATTTTATCTAAGAAAACTTAAAGAATATTTAAGGAAATGGCCCAAGGAATGCAAGATGGAAGAAGTTAACTTATCGTTAAGTTGAAGGCTGAAACGAAGTATCTTTCTAATAATGATTGGGTCTTAACTATCTAAGAGGAAGAGAATCAATGAACTAGATTATTTGAGTGAAATGGATCTTAAACACAAGGCTTAGAATCAAATGGGAGGTGGACAGAGATGGAACTCTGGTTTTTTCATAGGGTTATCGACGGTAGTAAAAATAAAAAAAATAAAAAGCTGAATTTGTGGGGTGTTAATTAGTGATTGCTAGGAGATAAATCCATACAAAATCAAAGAGGTCTTCTCATTCTTTTCAAACAAATTCTCTGCTACAAAACCAATCCAAAGTAAGTTGGTTATCACCCATTTCAAGAGACTTTATGCAGAAGACGCTGCCATGCAGTGGCAGACGCAAGAATTGTTCTTATATGGGTCGGAAAATTTTGAGGGTCGTTGATTGTAACTATTTGTATTTTTCTTTTTCTTCTAAAATAAATTCTATTCGTTGCAACTCACTATATAAAAAAAATATAAACACAATTAGCGAGCGTAGGTAATGTCCTAAAACCAGATCATCCACTGATCTAAAGAGCCAATAGTTAGGCAAGCTTTTTAATGAGCCATAAAGACATATTTAACAAAACTTAAAATCATTTAATTAACAGTCAATCAATCCGACTCTACAAGGACCTTTCTCCCAAAAAGAAAAAGATGTAGTTGAGAAAAATATTTAAGTTCAAAAAATAATAATCATCAAAATGGGTTTAAACCTAATTTACTCTTTATTTCTTAAATAATAATTAAAGAATGTCATTGGCAAGGGAAAGCCAAGCAATGATCAAGTTCCTTATTCTAAATTCCATCACGGATAAGTTCTTTAATTCCAAACAACGATTTAGATTTATCAGTTTCAAATCCTCAATTCTAAACAGCGATCGGTTCTTCACATA
The DNA here is from genome assembly GCA_018326465.1 of Flaveria floridana. Taxonomy (NCBI): domain Eukaryota; kingdom Viridiplantae; phylum Streptophyta; class Magnoliopsida; order Asterales; family Asteraceae; genus Flaveria; species Flaveria floridana. The sequence continues at coordinate 472 of BJCO01380174.1, read as the reverse complement.
AAAGAAGGGGTCGTCGACTAGGTATGTCTTTTGTTGCTTGCTGTTGGAATACAAATATCACTAAAAAAGAGTCAATCTAAACGGTGAAACAACAATCGAGATTAAATCTTTTTTTTAATATCCTAATCTTTCTACCAGAGGATTCTAGAAAAAAAGCCATTCTAAACATTATTGATCTTTATCTCTATTTCTTATCATCGAAGAACTCTCTCTGATTTATATTGGTTCATATATAATTTTTTCTAGTTACTTATCATTAACTTGTCAGGTTCGATTCTTTCCGAACAATATTGATGTTTTTTTATTAGTTTTAGTCAGTTGATTATAATTTGGGTTTGATCATTATTTTGTATTGTTATTTTGAGTTTTAATCATGATTTTGCATTGTTAATTTTGAGTTTTAATCATGATATTGTGCTTTTTTACTGCAGTTCCCTAGTTGTTGCAGTTACTAGTTTGCAGTTTCTCTCAA
>BJCO01380100.1:0-10454 GCA_018326465.1 Flaveria floridana | reverse complement strand
TTAATTTGGCTATTGATCAAGTTTTCAAGTTCAATTTGAAACAAATTGGATTTAGGGTTCTATGGAATTGCGGATTTGTTAAGAAAATGCTTTTCTTAATTAAAAATCAAATTAAATCAGATTTGGGACTTTGTCCCACTAGTAACACGCATAACATACATACGGGCGACCAGGGTTCGACCCTTGGCACCCGCATGTATTTTTAAAACAGTTTTTTTATTTTCTTTTTGAATTAGATTTTAGAAATTATTATAACATTTGTTTTGTTAATTAATATTATTTTAGAAATTATTTATTAATTTCTAAAAATTCTAAATATTATAATCTCACTTTTATTAAAGGTTTAAATGTTATAAAAAAACTTAATTATTAGTTTTAATTTTATATAAAGAAAATCATGTTTAAACAAACTTAAACTATTTCAAATCATTTTAAATTAATATTTCATAAAATCTAAATAATTAACTATTCACTTAATTATTTTGACCAAGAGTTCAAGTAATTAATTTACAATTAATTATTTAACTTCTACACTTTAAAATTCATTCAAACGTTTTATTAAATGTTTTAAACATATTTAGTTACTTTATTCCAATTATTATCAATCAATATTTTCTTTATTTAAATTCATTTTCTCTATTTTATTTAATCATATTAAATCAAATACATTATTTTAAATCATTTGAAAACCCTAAATCCCAAATTAGAACCCTAGTTTTTCAAATCAATCTAGCCTTCAATCATTACGTTGTTTTAAAGTTAAGGCACTATTTCTTAGGTTAAACCCGTGAAGAAATCGTTGATGTCTAATCTCTCATAATTACTCAAATCAACTTATTACCAAGAGAGTATTCATTGCCCATTTTTTATGTTTTATTATTTGGGGAAATCATGTGATTCAATATTCAATCATACTTATTCATTTTTTATTCTATTTCATTCTAAATTTAATTCAATACATGATATGTTATTACTTGCAATTACGTGTTCATAATTAGATAAACTTGATAACATGATCATTAATTCACATAACCACGGTAACAATGATAGATCTATTAGTTTGACAAACCCACCCCATTTGTTTAGATGCGTGGTGATTGAAACCGGAAATCATTCATTCTATAAGGCTTCGTCTGAGGACCGAGTCAAGTCAATCATTAGGATTGATTGTGTTGGGTTTTCTGTTATGATTCACTATTGCATTTTAGTCTGACATTGTCATGTGAATTGAATTGTTTTTTTAGATATTTAATCAACCTATGTATGTGTATTTAAACCTATGATTACTCACCGGCTAATGTGTAGCTGCCTCGTTACTTTTTCGCATGATTTCAGGAAATGTTACTTAGTGGAATTCTCTCTACTCATATAGGACGGGACCTAGTCAAAAATAAAGAAGACAATATTATATTTCATGGTTTTAATTTAATTGCGTTGTAATGTGTGACTTGACTGACATTATTCAATAAATAAATGACTACTAAATGTTATTTCAACGTATTTATTACCTTGTGCTATGAACAATCGATTCATATTCGTCCGCCTCGATAATTCCGCCATCGGTCGGGGTGTGACAGGTTCTACGGTTTAATCCACTGGAAATAAATATTTACTGAAGCAACCAACTAGAAAACGAGATATAAACTTATTCTGAGATTACTTCAATTGTCAAAAAAGTTAAAAGCTACAATAAGGTCTAAAAAAACGATTAATACAGAACTAAATTTTCAAGAACACCTATAACATGCGATTTTTTTATTGTTTTCTTTTGTGTACATCTATACTTTTTTTATTTTAGTGATGTTGAAGTATATGTAGTGTTTTCTAATCGCCTGTTTTAGTCTTATACATATGTCTATTTGTGAACGAGCTAAAAAAATTTTAATTTATATTTTTGGTTTAAAGTTAGATCAAAACTTTAAATTTTTTTATCTTCCTTACTGAATTAAAAAACAAAAAAAACTAAAGTTAGGTTTAAATTATATTTTGGTATATTTTTGTCAATATATGTATAGAGACATGCCCGCAACCAACATTTCTGATTACAAACTTCTTATCATAGATAAACATAATGTTTTGATGCTTTAGCCGATAAAAAGTTATCTTTTTATTGATTAAATCCATGTATATTTTAGGAATTTGACTTCTTCTTTAACGATCAAACTTTATTGCAATAATTTTTCTTTTGCAGTCACAAATATTTATTGATGATTACTGCCAAATCTATATAACCTTAAGGCTGCACTTTAAATACTAATATGTAACACTAATCGAGTTTCTCAATTTTAAGATTAATCAATCGTCATGCAGGTGCCTTACAACTTGCTTCAACTTCTGCAACTGAAGTTTACATTAATCCATGCATAGCCCAGTTACCAACCCTAATTCAAAGGTATATCAAAGATTATATCTTTTATTGGCTGTACTAGAAGTTGGAAGTAAATGCGTCCATCTAAAATCCAAATCAGGTTCAAGCATCTGCCAACAACCGAAATACCTTCTCCTCCAACTAGGAACAGAGTTGCTGAATCAAACCTTATATTACTTTCTGAGGTTCTGAATCAACTGCAACAAACAAAAACGGTAACTTCTATCTGCACAAAACTATAATTAACAAACATTACTATCTACCGCTATTCTAACTTTAAAGTTACATATATGGTATGACAGGAAACACCATACACATGTTTAGCTAGAATAGGAAAAATCGAATGTGGTTGGTACTATGAATCATGTATAAAATGTGCACACAAAGTGTACCAAAGTGGCCACAAACACTACTGTCCGGCTCATGGATTTCAAGATGAACACTCATACTGGTATTTCACAATGAAAAATATAAAAAAAAGTCAACATAATAAAATTTTAATCCATTTATTTTTGCATATGCAGTTATCAATTTAGTGCGACAATTGCTGATGATAGCTGCACGGCGGATGCAATCTTCTTTGATAATGTTATTACAACGCTAGTGGGGAAAACATGCTATGATGTAATAACCTCACAAAGCAACAGCGACCCAAAACAACTGCCGCTAGAACTAGAAGATTTGATTAACAAGCCATACATCTTTGAAATCCAAGTGAAGAAAAACAGCCAAACTGAGGGAATTGCAGTCAACAACGCCTATGAAGCACCGCCATCCACAGCAGCAACAGAAGCAGCTACCTCATCTTCAACTGCACCTGCAACTCCATCTGTCAAAACACCAAAAAAAGCACGCGAACAAGGTATAACAAATAGCAACTTTACCAAACAAACGTTAGTACTTTAGCTAATAAAAAAACACGTCACTTACTTACAGATGCAGAAGCTCGACAGAAACAGAAAGCCACTGAACAGTGACAGTGCACAAGGGACTAACTTTTGTAAAAAAACAACTAGCTGCAACAGCTACCTATTTTGCAAGATAGTATGTGCATAACGTAGTTTCTTATCAAGTTCATCCTTCGCAACGCCAAAGGAGGCAATTGTAATCAGCTTCACCTTTTGCAACGCCAAAGGAGGCAATCATAATCAGCTTAACCTTTTGCAGCTACCAGTTCACACTCTTTTGTATACTTCAAACACAAATATCATAATCTTATGCAAATGACAATAGCTTCATCTTTTGCAGCTACTAGTTTACACTCTTTTGTATACTCCAAACACAAATATCATAATCTTATGCAAGTGACAATATTTATGCTAAACTATTTAGTAAAACTCGAAATGCTAAAACAATTATTTTGGCAACAAAATGTAAAACTCGACTGGCTGCGGCAACGCGCAACATAACTACCTAGTTAAGTTAAATCACTCAAATGGAAGAATCGTCCAACAATCACTACCCGACAACTCTTCTTTTCTACATATTTCTTCGTATCTCCACATGATTAGTCTATTTGTCCACGCCCGAACATGCTGTAAAATAATAATTTTTTTAATAGTTGGAATTAAACCCTAAAATAAAATTTACAATTAAAAACTTAAAAGCTTACTTCTGTACATAAAGACACGTTCCCTAGTAGTCCACGCCAAAAATCTAAGTGGATATCAGAATGACCCAGATAATACACCCTACATGTTTGGACATCACCGTTACGTAAAAACTCAATAACATTTTTAGACCAGTTCCTCCCATTCTGCCAATTATGGTTATATACTAGATCCGGAATGCTTTCCATAATAGCTCGTAAGTTTGAAGATGAGTCATTCTCACGTCTTCTATTACCTCCGCAAGAAGATATTTTAACTGTTTCGTTTCTTACTAACCGTATAAAACAAGTAATATATGTTCGTTTATATAATGTTTATGCAGAATATTATATCAAATCAAATAATCCATTCATGTTTTTCAAGGAATAATACGTCACATCAAATCATTATAAAATTTAAAAATACACGCAAACCCAGAAAAATATATTCGGATCATCTCCAAAAGAATGTTTACGGCTCGTGAAAGATGTCACGGGTCGTGTGTCTATAACTTAACGACACGTGCCTTTCTTCATGGGTTTTTTTGTACAGGCCGTGAGGAGCTTCACATCCCGTTACCGACCAAGCTGAAAATTTTAAATTTTATTGTATTCACGGGCCGTGAAAAAAGTCAAGGGGTGTACATATAACACCTGATAGGGTGTTCAATTAGCAATTACCTATATCAAATACTATATCTTAAGTAATGGTATCATGATAGTATAATAAGGAATCATTTAAACACATGTGGTATTAATATTAACTAGTGAGGTGACCGGCGCGATGCGAAGGGTGTCACCAGTGTATTATTATTATTATTATTATTATTATTATTATTATTATTATTATTACTAATATTACTATTATTATTATTACTATTACTATTACTATTATGACTACATAAATATTTACTATTTATATATTATGTATTTAAATAAGATAATACTTAATTTAAATAATATTTAGTTATAAAAATACAAATAGTATATTTAAATTTAAATTTAAATTTAAAGTATTATAAATAAGATAATACTTAGTTAAATGAACTAAATAATCTAATAGCATTAAATAATATATTAATCAAAACAAGCTTATTTTAATGAGGGTAATTTAAGAACTATAGTATAAAACATTTGCATATTGTGTTTAAAAATTGTTTAAATGTCTTACACTTTATGTAAATTTATAATTTTGTCATTTTCAAATATTTTATATAACAGTATATAGATTTGTATCCATAACTTATGTTTAAGAAACCATGTACATATAATAAATAGTAAATTTTAATATACGAAATTACATGGTATGTCCTTTACTTTTGATAATTACATCCATTGTTCTTTTTTTTAAAATATATGCACACTTATTGTCCTTTACAATAACCGTAATTTAAATATACAGTTAACTCATTATGTATCTAAGGTGCATTTTTTATTATTTTCTTTCCACATCTAATATATTATAGAAATAAAAAAATCAATAATTTTATATGAAAAATAAAATTAAAAGATATGGGATCTTTAGGTATGTGGTAAACCCGCATCCATCTTACACTCAACACCACTAAATCCAGCATCCCCCACTCTTTGATACTCTAATATCGGTCGCCTTCACCACCACCTACAACATCTCATGCACATTGAAGCCTCTTGAAGTCGAACAAAAAACGACGGTATGATTCAAATCCCTTCGTTGCTCTTTGAATTTCTGGCTTATGTTGTGTGATTAACGAGCAACTCATAGTTTAGTTTTTGAATTTTGCAATTATATAAGCAATTCAAAGAATCACATGTAATCTTTAAGTTTTTATTCCTTGTTAATTTTTCATTATTTGTTTGTATGAATAGTTGATATAGTATTTATGGGTATTTTTTGGTGTTTATTTTTTATTTCCAAATCTTGTAGTTAATTTATTACTTTAAATTCTTACTTTAGTAAATGTTATTGGAGATTGTTGTTAGTAAATTTTTGACGACTAGTCGAATGAAAACATATTGAGCTTGGTATCATCAACTTACACAACGGTCAGGTATCTTTTAATTTTTTTTATTTAATTTTTTTATTTTTTTTTATTTTTTTAATACGTTAGACGTGAAAAGCAAATGACAAAAATACCTCTCATGTAAGTGCGCACATAACTGAGTTAACTGCATTTGGATGAGAGTTAGTATAAAGGACAATATGTGTATGGATGCAAATCTTTAATAAAAGGATATTGTATATAATCATTAAAACTAAAGGACATACCCTACAATTTCATATATTAATAAAAAACACAATTTGTAATTTACTCTATAATATAATGTGTTTTTTTTCGAAAGCAAATTAAGAGAGAAGATTTAATGTAGTGAGTTACATAATCTCATTTTATTAAGAAATATATTAATAATGTGATATATGATTTTTAGAAGGATTTCATTTAATAGGGGGAAAATAATTACATAGATCATTTGGATCATATGCTTTAATAGATTATATTAGGTGTTTTAAAGTTATAGATCAACTCATTTAAAAATAGACAATCTTATGACTTTTCAAAGTGGATGTCATGGGTTGGAGTTTCACTTGGTATAATATTCTCCAAGTGAGCCAAGAGTTTGACCACAGTGGACATTTGGATGATAGGTTTCTTTTGAAATGATGGACGAGCCGGGTCACCGGCGCTATCTGTGTTTGAGGGCGTTGGTGGCCTTTCGCTATTGAATTTACCCAGGTGACTGGGCTTAAAAATTATTCTTTGATCGTTCAAAAAAAAAGTAAATAACAACTAGATTTTACACTCCAACTCCTTATTTCCCTTTTACAACAATCAAACACATTAACTACGTTAAAATTTTGGGAAGAGCTGCTTGCTAAAACTATAAAGGTAACATCTCACGATCTCTTGTCATGATAAACAAACAAGAAAACTAGTAAAAAATTAGGAATCACAAAGTCAAGAAACATATGGAAATCTTCATTCAGATTTTGTGGAACATATTTGAAGGGAACGTCCACGCAATCATGATTAATGTTTAGAAACCATTTTCTATTATCTTATACAATTTTGTTTTAAAAAAAGTATATCTTATTATTTTTGTCTCTCTAGCTATCTGGATAGAGGAAATACTTGTCACCACCTACCCCTCCCAGACCCCGCTCTTGAGTGGGATATACTGGGTTTGTTTGTTTGTTTGTTTGTTTAAGTCTATTTTGGCATTTAATTACGAATTAAATTATTAAATATATAAATATAAATTGAAATATTATATATATATAATTTCCCTTGGTCGGTGTGAACAGTGATTTTTTTTTTAAGTTTGTATATTATTATACTAATTAATTATACTACCAATTTATATAACTATCAATTTATATTATACTAATTAATTATTAAGTTTGTATATGTATTAGAGTGGTACATTGCAATTAAATAGATGTATCTATAATTGATCTAGACTTTGTAATGGTACATTGGGTTTAAATGTTATGCTCATAATTGTTCTCGGCTTTATTTATTATATATATTACTAATTATCGACTTATTTACGCATTATGATTTGTATATAAACATTAATGGGTTGTGCCGCTTTTATTTTTTCTTTTCTTTAATAATTTTTTAACTTTTAAGTTTTACTCAATATTTTTACATATTTTATAATTTAACCATATATTTTTACTTTCCATTTTGGTTCCATATACCTTTTTATCTTTTAAAAAATTTTCGTTTTACGTTGCGGTTCAAATTTTACGAGTTAACACGCCACATCGTTGCGTGTGTGTTTCAACGTGTTTACGACTATCTTTTTCTCATTTAATGACCCCTTTACAATGCGTGAGTCTTAGATCGACTTAGTTATTGTTTTTATGTTTTACGTTTCACATGCGGGGTTCAACGTTTTTAAGTTTACTTTCCATTGAGATTTATTTTCCCGTTTTTAATACAAGTTTTTCTAGTGTTGGTTATCGCTGTTGGTGATCGCTGTTGATGACGTTAAATTGGTGCTACTTATCATGGTTTTACGCCCCCGCTGCAACGCAAGGGGTGTCATACTAGTTAGTTACAAAATCCCAACCCGCTGATCACTTTTCATCATGCTCACAACGCACATTCAGCAATGTAAATGGTGATAACCTCTAACGCAAATGTGGTTTAGTCAACGCTAACATGATGCATTTTTTTTTATCACATTCACCTCACCCACAACACATAGGCACACAGGCTTAACGAGGTTGTGTGGTTGTGTAGTTTTGTTGCTGGAAACAAGGTGTAGTCGGGACATCATGCTATTTTGCAGTCATTATCTTTGATCTAGGATGTGTGCAAGGTTGGGAGGAGATGGAAACTTGCATTGGTGATTTTATTTTGGTAGTTTTTTTGGGTTTGTAATAGTTAGAATAGTTTTTTAGTGACATTACTTTTAAAATAAAGTAGTTTTGATGATACACGGAAATCATAAACTTGGATAAGATAAAACATACAAGAAGAAGTTAAATCTCTTGTGAAACCATACTAGAATTTAAGTATGAAATCGATATAAAAAAATAAGCCAGAGATCTTCTTTATATAGATACTGAACAATCACATATGTTAGTTAACTGTTTATGCTTATAACTATTAAAAGTTGAAACGGTAGACATGCGAGAGTCAAAATCCAGTGTTAAAAAGGCTTGAGGTTTTTAGTTGTTACTAAAAGTGTTTATGGTATTAGATTTCATGATCATTATACAAAGCACATAATAAGTATTTATATCCAACTAAACCTAACTAATCCCCCTCATTATATGGAGGAGATTGGGCTAACATCATTATCTCTATCAACAAACCAAGTCTATCTATTCCGAAACTATAGCTGCGCTAATATTCCCCCTCAGTTTGAGCGGGGAGGAGATGACACGCTCAAACTGTCGCGAAAGCTTTGGAATAGTTGTCGTGAAAGCCCTTTTGTGAAGATGTCGGCATATTGGTACGAAGATGGAACATGTAAGACTCGAACGTGACCAAGTCGAACCTTTTCCCGGACAAAGTGAATGTCGATTTCCACATGCTTTGTACGTTGATGTTGCACCGGATTCTCAGATAGGTACACTGCAGAAATATTATCACAATAGACAACCGTGGCTCGCCGTAGCGGGATATGAAGCTCGAGTAATAAGTTACGGATCCAAGTTGTTTCGGCGACCGCATTTGCAACTCCCCGGTATTCAGCCTCTACACTAGAGCGTGAAATAGTGGGTTGTCGTTTAGATGACCAAGAGATGAGATTATTACCAAGGTAGACACAATACCCGGAGGTGGAGCGTCTAGTATCCGGGCAACCGCCCCAATCAGCATCGGAATAGGCCGTCAAGGACGATGGAGGGGACCGTGTTATCTTCAAACCATGGTGAAGGGTGCCCTGAATATAGCGAAGAATCCGCTTCATGAAGTTGAAATGTGGTACCCGGGGGGCATGCATGAAGAGACAAACTTGTTGAACGGCGTATAATATATCCGGACGGGTGAAGGTGAGGTATTGTAAGGCCCCCGCAAGGCTGCGATAGTGACTGTCGTCCGGGAGAGGATCACCATCGGTTGCGGAGAGTTTGGAGGAGGTGTCAACTGGTGTGGCACAGGGCTTGCACGTTGTCATGTTGGCAAGGTGAAGAATGTCCTTTGCATACTGTGCTTAAGAGAGGAACAAGCCGGTGTTGTCACGAGTGACTGTGATGCCAAGAAAATGGTGTATGTCCCCCAAATCTGTCATGGAAAATTCTTGTGACAAAGACATAATAAACCGGTGAAGTAAATCTGTGGAGGAAGCTGTTAGTATAATATCATCAACATAAAGCAATAAATAAGCGAGATCACGTCCCTGACGATATAGAAATAGAGAGCGGTCACAGTTGCTTCCCGTGAACCCCATGGAGTGAATGAACGTGGAAAATCAGTTGAACCATGCACGGGGTGCCTGCTTTAGGCCATATAAGGACTTGGTGAGGCGGCACACGTGTTGTGGGCGGGAGGCGTCCACAAAGCCGGGCGGTTGGTGCATATACACCGTTTCCTCCAATTGGCCGTGTAAAAAGGCGTTTTTGACGTCGAGTTGATGAATCGGCCAAGAGTTGGAAACGGCTATAGATAGTACGGTGCGTATCGTAGCCAGTTTGACCACCGAACTAAATGTTTCCAAGCAATCGACGCCCACAGTTTGAGATTTACCGTTTACCACTAGCTGTGCTGTTGGATCATAAGAGGCTGGTGCAACCAAAACAACTTGACATAGTCACTTTTTGGTACTACATTGAAGGGCTTCCGAAGCCAAGCAAGAGATCTTCCGAGAGTCTGAGGAACAACAGCTGAAGATATCTTCCGAAGGCAAAAGCTGAAGTCAACTGCTGAAGACAACAGCTGAAGCCAACAGCTGAAGATATCTTCCAAAGACAAAGTATGATGAAAGAGCTGAAGACAAAGTCTGAAAGCTTCCGAAGACAAAGTCTGATGAAAGAGCTGAAGACAAAGTCTGAAAGCTTCCAAA
>BJCO01380099.1:0-11953 GCA_018326465.1 Flaveria floridana | reverse complement strand
AAATTACACAAAGTACTTCTCACGGAAGTAATTTGAGATTGCTGATATAAAAATAGATGATTAGTTATTGTGAAAGCTTAAATTTATTCATATTTCCTACAAATCAACAATATTTTGGTTGGTGATTAATCAGCTATTGCCATTATCGATCATGGATGTAAAAAAAACAGGCAACATTTGATACAAATATTTCAACCAACCAAAAACAAGTTTCATCATTATCATATCACCAACCATAAACATACCTTACTAATTGACGTATAAATTTCTTTTGATATCTGTACTATTTTTTATTTTTTTGAGGTGAAAGTAGTAGTTTGGTGAAAGTAATTGACTAATGAACTTATCAATGGCAAGAGAAAGGTGGTTGTTTTTTATAACAAAAGAATTATTTGATATGTATTTGATGTTGTTTGATGAGATAGAAAATTAGCTTGATTTTATTAGCTTGAGAAGTGTCATTGTTACTGCCAGATTGTCGTTAAGTACTTTTTTTTCTCTTTTTGATGTTCTAATTACTTCAACGAATGGTCTGTCATTGAAGCTAATTGAGTTTGTTTTCTAACATTTTCACAGGCAGAGCATTCACTTGAAGTTATTTATGTATTGTCTGAAGGTATTTTTGTGTTTAGTTTTGTTTTAGGTTATTTCCGTGTTACCTATCTACAGTCTCTTTGTATGTGTAGATGTAAATAATCACTGTCGTCATATAACGGAAGTTCTTATTAACAAACTAAAAAGAACGAGTATCGTATGTAAATTGTCACCACCGCCGCAACGCGCGGGTCCCCTACTAGTATATATATATATATATATATATAAACATAAAAACCCTAGAATAATCCCAAATCATCAAATCGTCTGAATTGCGATACAGTACACGTTTAAGGACAATATAAGTAACTCACCAAATCTTGGAACTATACCTGTTAACCCTATATTATTCAATTATTAACTAAGTAAGAATATATATATATATATATACAAAGCACAAACCCTAATCAAACCAACCAACGACCATAACTAGAAGAATAATTAAATATAATTTCACGAAAAACTTAAACCGAAAACAAGCTATTGAACCCTTCAAGAAAAAGAGTCAAATAACATAAAAATACACTTATTAAAGCATCCTAGCACACTAATACCATAAAAACCATCATGAATAATAATAATAATACAAAAATCCCAAACTTTAGGGTCAAAAATGTAAATTCAGCAAAGTTAAGGGACCAATTTTGCCACCTATTGAAACCTTGCTGTTTTAAGACCATACCACACCTATAAGAACCAAAAATAATCAGAACACATGAGATAAGGACTTATCAATTAAACGAGTTAAGTATGACTAACCAAAACCAAAGAACACAAATAAGATTTCGCAACCGTAAAGCAACGCCTTTCAAGCCAAAGTATACAAAACATAAACCTTAGGGGATGGGTGTAGTCAACCAATTAAATATAGAATTAACTAATTTTAAATGAACATAGGAACCCTCACGGTCGGTAGCATCTAAACCTTACAAACAACCAAGTGATCAACCACATGTGAGTCTCATGAACCCCCTTTTTTACTTTATAACTATTAGGGTGAAATACACACTATTTAACAGTATTATGATTATGTTATTATGATGCAATACTACCTGCTCTTGTCCCCAAACAAATCACAATCATTAACTCCATTAGGAGCCGTGTAGTTTGTGGATGGTACTATTTGGGGAATCCCCCGCACACAATGGGCCCTTTATGCAGGGAAACCCTCCATTGAGATTCAATAATCGTTGTGTCACAAATTAGTGCCATTTAACCGTGCTTAGCAAGGCACACTTAAATCCAACAATTTAGTAGTAACGGGTTAGGGTAGCACTCGGGCGGGAAAGTCCGGGTCAGAATTGATTGTGATATATTCTATAGTGCATCATGACGTTTATATTATATTATGGTTATGATTTGGTCAAAATGGTTGAATATTATATTGCTCCAAAAGGTAACGTGTCTAAAAATTCATAGGCTCACCAACATTATGCTGACGTAATTTGAGTGTGTATTTCAAGTGATGTGTAACTGACAGGTGTCAAATGGATAGGAGCAGCCTTAGAAGAACCCTCGGAGAATTAGTTACTACCCTATCCAATCATCTATTTATGAACAATGAATAAAATATGTATCGTTTGAATTTTTAGAATATTTAATGTAAGGAAATATGGAGTTATGTAATGATTAAGTTTAGATCCATTTATTTTCCGCTGCATTATGATGATATCAGTCGGTCACGGTCAGACCCGGTCATCAGGGTGTGGCAGATTGGAATCAGAGCCAACGGTTTCAACGAATTAGGTTCTTACCACTAGGAACCTAGGCTTTAACCACACACTAAGGACATAAGGAAGTAAGAGGAAGACCCCCTATAGGATACGAACCTAGGAAGGTTATTACCACTTAATCTCGCTCATAGAATTTTGTATATTCTACATATTATTATTAATTTCTAATTTCCATTATATACATACTTTATCATGTTGCAATTTACCCGTTTGTTCATTAGATGGCAAAAAACCAGAACAAAGGAAAGACCATATATATTAGCGACTCACCCGACATACCACCCCCGCCTTACCATCAAACCACCATTCCACTACCCACCTTTGCACCAAACGTGGGTGCTGGACCTTCGAGACGCCCCCAGCCCTATGAGATTGGGGAGTATGTCCTCCTTGGACCTGAGTATGGAGACCCTAGTTGGTACCCTTCGGCCCCCTATGAGTACATGATGCCTGATCCTAACGAGGATTGGGAGATGGAGGAGTCAAAGCCTACGGGGGATTCATCAGGCTCATCAGCGCCTGCTCGGGCCAGTTCCCTACCTTTAGTGGGAATGAGGGCGAGGCACATCATGCGAGGCAAACAACACAAATGTTCGTCCGACCCGCCCCTACTTTCCAACAGGAATGGGGTAACCTAGTTACAGGACTGACCGGGGCACCGCCACAACCTGTTGTACCGTCATTACCACCACCACCGCAGCCAGTTCCATCATACCTTGTAGGGCCCTATGGGCGTGACGCACTAACGTGTCATAGCTTTCATATGGGTCCATCGGTGTACTACACCGACCCTTATGCCGAGTCGGCACGCTATTCTAGCGTGTCATACCAGGTCTTCGCTGATCTGCCCTTGTATCACTCAGGGCCACTTGTGGAAGATTCGTTCATGATGGAGGTTTAGCGCCGCCACCATCACCAAGACGTGATGAAACAAGAAAGGGACGAGGCGGTGCTCGTAGTAAAATGAATATGAAAGAAGCTCTACAGCGCTGCCCATAAGTGTGTGATTGATAGATGGTCCCAATATCGTCGTCACCGTCGTCATTGAAGTCGTTTATTTCCTTTTTATTTATGTTATTTGATTCGAGAAACTATGTAATTGTAGGACATGAGTGAGCATCCACTCATGTCACACCAAATTATATTTGGATTTATTTTGTATTGTAACCATAGCGGTTTCACTATGATTTGGACTCTCGTGCTTGTTTGGGGTTAATTTTATTTAATATCTGCGTATTTTGGTATGATGATTGTATGAAATTTATAATGCCTAAAATTTGATTACTAGTGTAACTAAGATATAAATGCATATTATAGCCATGTCGAGAGGAAGAAGTCGCAGACATGCTCCTAACACAAGGACAGGTGCCACCACCCGATCTAGGGCACGCACCAACGGAACAGATGAGACCCTAGGAGGAAACACCAACAACGCAAACAAACTCAACAATGACCATAATACTGATAACACTACCAACACCCATAATGGTACCAACCAAGAAGCTAGACTCTAACAATTGATTTCTGAAGCCATTGCCAATACCCTACCTACCATTGCCGCCCATGTAAACACTGAACGCCATCAAGAAACGCCAACTGGAGTCAACAATCATGATGAAGAAAATACCAATACGAATGAAGAAGACTGTGAAATGACTCGAGTAAGAACTGGGTGTGCATATAAGGCCTTTATGGCATGTAAGCCTATTGATTACTTTAGAACCAAAGGTGCTACAGGAACCATCCGCTAGTTGGAGGAGATAGAAGCCGTGCTTGATATTAGTGACTGTGCTGAGGAGAACAAATTGAGATTTGCTACATACTCACTTAAAAATGGAGCCCTAAACTGGTGGAGCACCCTATTGCAAACCTGAGGTTGGAACGCGGTGAACCGAATAAGATGGGAGGAGTTCAAGAAATTGATGACTGAGTGTTATTGTCCAATAAATGAGATAGAGAAGATGGAAGCTGAGTTTCTAAGCTTAGAAATAAAGGGAACTGCACACTTGGAATACACCAATAGGTTTAATGAGTTGTCATTATTAATACCACATTTGATCACCCCCGAGTCAAAGAAGATAGGAAGGTATGTGTGGTGTTTGACCCCGAAGATTAGGGGGATAGTGAAGGATGCAAAACCTAGGAATTTTCAGGAGACTTTGGAAATTTCTACAACACTAAACACTGAGGTAGTCAGATGTGAAGGAACCAAAGGACCGGAGAACGTGGGGACAAAGGAGAAGTGGGAAAACTTGAGTTATGAATGGGAGTCCAAGTGGGAGATCGAGCGGAGGTAAACCAAGTAGGGAAAAGAAACCGTACATGGGGAGACAGCCGTTTTGTGGAAAATTTGGGTTACATCATGTGGGGACGTGCCGAGTTAAACTAGGGGTGAAGCCCCTAGGAAAAGAAGTCAAAGCAAACTTGTGCTTCAACTGCAATTAGCCGGGACATTTCGCCAAGGAATGCAAGTCCACTACAACTCGGCCTGCAAGGTGTCATGAATGTAGAGAAGTTGGACACCTCCGCCCTGACTGTCCCAAACTCAAGGCTAAAAGTCCAGCAATTGGACACCCCAAAGGGAAAGCCTTCATCATGAACGCAGAAGCTGCTAAAGAAGAACCTGAAGTTGTGACGGGTACGTTTCTTGTTAACAACCATTATGGATACATACTATTTGATACTGGGGCAAATAAAAGTTTTGTATCTACAAGATTTAGACCAAGAAATGACCTAGATTCATCTAAGCTATCCAATGCATATACCATAGAGTTAGCAAATGCAACCCTAGTTAAGGCCGACGAAGCTATGGTTGGGTGTATGTTAGACCCGGATGAGCATGAATTCCCCATATATCTGATACCTATAGAGTTAGGAGGGTCTGATATTGTAATAGGAATGGATTGGTTGACAAAGAATAAAGCAAAGATCGTGTGCGATAAAAAGTTACTAAAAATGCCATTGCCAAAAGGAGAAACCCTCATAGTTTACGGAGAAAGGCCAAGGCAGGGGATGAATATTATATCATGTATGAAAGCTAATAAATGTCTACGAAAGGGGAGCGTTGCATACTTAGCATATGTAAGGACGACTGAGGTGGAGAAATAGCTTGAAGATGTCCCAGTAGTGTCAGAATTCCAAGACGTATTTCCCGATGAACTACCAGGGTTGGCACCGTAAAGAAAGCTTGAGTTCGAATCGATCTGGTTCCAGGAGCTGCACCCGTAGCCAAGGCACCGTATAGGTTAGCCCTGTCGGAAATGAAAAAGCTAATGATTCAGTTATAGGAACTCATTGATAAAGGGTTCATCAGACCAAGCATCTCGCTGTGGGGAGCACCGGTCTTGTTTGTCAAGAAGAAGGACAGAACCCTAAGGATGTGCATTGACTATAGAGAACTGAATAAAGTCACTATCAAAAACCGATACTCGCTTCCAAGAATTGATGATTTGTTTGACCGACTTCAAAGGTCATGATACTTTTCCAAAATAGATGTGAGAACATGATACCACCAACTGAGAATCAAGAAGGAAGATGTGCCAAAAACTACATTCAGAAGTAGGTATGGATACTACGAGTTTCTCGTAATGCCCTTTAGATGAATAGGCATTACGAGTTTCTCGTAATGCCCTTTAGGTTAACCAACGCCCTCAGTGTATTCATGGATATGAATAGGTGTGCAAACCATACCTAGACAAATTTGTCATTGTTTTCATAGATGATATCCTGATATATTCCAAGACTGACGATAAGCACAAGTGGCATTTGAGGCAGGTTCTAGAGTTACTCTGGAGCGAGCAGCTGTATGGAAAATTCTCTAAATGTGAATTTTGGATGAGAGATGTCCAATTCCTTGGCCACATAGTCACAGAAGAAGGAATTCAAGTGGATCCCGTAAAAATTAAGGCAATTAAGAAATGGGAAGCCCCTAAAACCCCTACCGAAGTAAGGCAGATTCTAGGGTTGGCAGAATACTACAGACGATTTATTGAGAACTTCTTAAGGATTGCTAAACCTTTAACATGCCTAACTCAAAAGAACATGAAGTTCGATTAGGGAAACCAATAACAAGAGGAATTTGAGACTCTGAAGGAGAAATTATGTAGCGCACCAATCCTATCCTTACCAGAAGGAACGGAGGATTTCACAGTCTACTGCGATGTATCACGACAAGGGCTTGGATGTATGTTGGTGTAAAAGGATAAGGTAATAGCATACGCCTCGTGATAGTTGAAGGTGCATGAACAAAATTTCACCACTCATGATTTGGAACTCAGAGCCGTGGTATTCGCCCTTAAAATCTAGAGACACCACCTATACGACACAAAATGCATGATCTTTACAGATCATAAGAGCTTACAAGATATCCTTGACCAGAAAATGTTAAACATGTGGCAAAGGAGATGGGTAGAACTACTCAATGATTACGACTGCGAAATCAAATACCACCCCAGGAAGGCGAATGTGGTAGCCGATGCCTTGAGTAGGAAGGAAAGAGCAAAACCACTAAGAGTGCGCACACTCCGAATCGAGGCCCGAATCGATCTATTGGATCAAATACGTAAGGCCCAAACGGATGCCTTAAAGATAGAAGATAAAAGCAAGGAAGGATTAAATGGAACGAAAACGTTGCTGAATAACCAAGATGACGGGATAATGGGAATGAATGGAAGGGTGTGGATTCCAAAGCAAGGTCAATTGAGAGAGGTGGTGTTGCATGAAGCTCATAAGACCAAGCACTCCATTCACCCCGGAAGTGACAAGATGTACAAAGACCTAAAGGCAAACTACTGGTGGCCAGGGATGAAGAAGGAGATCGCCACTTATGTAGGAAAATGCTTAACCTGTTCCAGGGTTAAAGCAGAATATCAAAAACCTTTAGAGTTACTTCAACAACCCAAAATACCTGAATGGAAATGGGAGCACATCACAATGGATTTTATCACCAAGCTCCCATGAACCTTAAAAGGGCATGATGCCATATGGGTGGTTATGGATAGATTGACCAAGTCGGTACACTTCTTAGCAATCATAGAGGATTATAAGATGGAAAAACTAGCCAAGATATATGTTGATAAGGCGGTAACTAGGCACAGAGTGCCACTGTCGTAATATCTGATCGTGATAGCCGCTTGACATCCAGATTCTAGCAGTCATTCCAGCAAGCACTAGGCACACGGATAAACTTAAGCACTACGTACCACCCCCAGATAGACGGTCAAAGTGAGAGAACAATTCAAACACTTGAAGACATGTGACACTCATTTATTGCTGGCTGAATTTTCATACAACAATAGTTACCACACAAGCATTAAAGCCACACCATTTGAAGCACTCTATGAACATAAATATCGATCCCCAGTCTGCTGGTAAGAGGTCAGTGAGAGCCAATTAACTATACTAGAGATAGTTCAAGAGACGATCGACAAGATACATCAAATCCAGGAGCGTCTCACAGCGCCTAGAGACTGCCAGAAGAGTTATGCGGATAACTGAAGAAAACCACTAGAGTTTCTCGTGGTAGACCGCGTGATATTGAAAGTCTCTCCTTGGAAGAGACTGATACGATTTGGAAAGAGAGGGAAATTGAGCCCAAGGTATATCAGACCATTCAAGATAACCGAAAGAATTGGATCTATAGTGTACAGACTGGAATTACCTGAGGAACTAGGAGGCATACACACCACCTTTCACATTTCAAATCTCAAGAAGTGTCTGAACAATGAAACCCTAGTGATGTGTCACACCGGAATCTAGATTAACGAAAAACTACAGTCCGTGGAGGAGCCTCTTGAAGTTCTAGCTGACGAGAGAAGAAGCTTAGGCGAGGAAGAATCCCAATTGTAAAGGCCAAGTGGAACTTGAAGAGAGGACTAGAGTTTATGTGGGAACCCCAAAGTGAAATTAAAAAGAACCACCCATACCTGTTTATACCCCCGGTAACAACTGGAGAAAGTATGGGAATCGCGAACGAAACCCAGACTTTAGTACCGCACAGCACCTGACCATCTTCATAATCTGGTAAACTATTTGATCAATGTTTTTATTATGATTATGATTATTAGCATATAAGTATCGGAGAATGTGACAACCCCGGTTTTTGGGCCTAGAAAATTTTTTTAGAAACATTATTGGGCCACACCCTGACACCAAACTCTATTTAGGAGGCCATGAATTGGGCCCAACAACACTGGGCTTGAGCCCACAACCAACACACTCACCCAATTGGGCTTGAACCCAATGGGCCGTGAATGGGCCGTGAATAGGCCATTGGGCCAATTTACTTGATGGGAATCGGCCCACTTAATCAATATGGGCCAATGGACCATTAGTTAGTTCTAGGGCACGCTTGAACCGACCCAATGGGCCACGGGCCCGTCACGATAGAAAATGTGGAAAATTTTATTAAATAGAAATTGAAACCAAACTTAGCATCCGCTAGTTTTACAAAATATAATTAACCATCTTAAATATATTACACTTTACAAAAGTTAATTAACCAGTTAAATTATCTCATACCAAAGCTTAATATACATATATATGACACCCAATAAAACAAACATTTAACTTAACTATCTAGTAACAATATATAATTTACCTATCCAACTAATAAGTAAAACAAACCATACACATGAAAATGTGTACGTAATTAATTAAATACAATGGTGGACACCTAAACTTACAATAAACAACTTAAATAAAAACTAACATAATATACAATTATTAAATACAATAAACCAAAACATATGCTAGAAAATACATATATATATTCACGGCATACGTACATGCATAAGTAACATATATATACTTATAAATATATATATATATATATATGTATGTACCCACAACACACATATACGAATTCATGTATACATGCACAGGTACACTTACACACATACATACATATTACACACACATGCATATATACATGCATACGGGTACGTACACCCGATGCACACACACACACACACCCGATGCACACACACACACCCCCGATGCACACACACTGTAACAACCCCTCCTTGACCCTAAGATGAGTTAAAGACTTGTACCAATTATTTAAGCAGGCATTTTTCTAAGTCATGCGCCTGAACAGTGCCCATGCACCTGAACGGTGCCCATGCGCCTGAAAAGTGCCCATGCACTTGAACAGTGCTCATGCACTTGGACAGTGCCCATGCGCCTAAGTCTTGGGCATTTCTACAGTGCTCGTGCGCCCCAACAGTTGTCATGCGCCTAAGTCTCAGGCGTCCCAACAGTGGTCATGCGCCTAAACAGTGGTAATGCGCCTAGAATTTTACTTATGTATTCGCGTATATATTCAACTGCTAATTATTTTTTCACATTTATTTTACATCCGATATTGGTATTTAACCATGTAGAGACTTATATTTGAATAGAAACTATCCTTTGAATGATTATTAGAGACAATTAAGGTGTTTTCAACACTTAAACGAGTTTGGATACGTATGTATATTCATACACACCCGCGATTCAACAAAAACTAATAATAATAATAATATCTAGAAAATGAATACTTACAACTGAAAATTTAAATTAAAACTCCCACTAAACAATAAAAAAATCAGCCTCCCCTCTCCCCCAATCATTCTTCTCTTTTGAAACCCACAAAAACCACCACCACACTCCACTCCTTTTCCGCATAACATGCAAACCACTCACCCTATTCACACTCTCTCCCTCATCCATGAATTTCTTTCCATATTCTTCAACATTTCTGCCCTTTCTTCTTCTTTTCCTAGCCAAATTTGAAGTTTCCATGAAGCACAACACGAATTTGGAGTAAGTTCAAGCTACTAGGTGACTAAAAGGTGTAGTTTCTTGCAAGAACTTCCAAGAACAATAAGATCCAGCCATATTTTGTGAACCATCAGCTCATCTAGTCTTCTTACATTCTTAAAAACATGGAACATCCAAAGAGTAAGCATCATTATACTCGAATAAGGCTATTTCTTGAGTTTTACCCCTCTTAACTATCAAAATCCTACTTTTCTTGTTCTAAACAGAAACTAGCTGCTAAAATCTCATTCTTGAAGGGAACGTATCTTCACTCAAGGTATATTCTAAGAGAAATCCATGAGTATAGGGTTGGTGCACAAAGCTTCACCTTAAAAACCCTCTTTTTATGACTTTTAGCACCGTCCATCCACTAGTCTTGAAAAACCTTCCAACCAAAGTTAAAAACATGTTTTAAAACAGTAAATAAACATTAGTATAATCTGGTTTGAAAGTTACAAAAAGGTTTGACTATGTTTGAGCTCAAACTATGACGATTACACAAGTGAAAACACCCTTTATATGCAACAATGGTGCCATGATTGCAAAAATCCATGAACTAAAGTTTTGTTCCAGTAGTTTGGAGATATTAATCATAGGAAATTCATGGTTTACGTTGAATATGTAAAAAGAATGAGAAAATAGACCTAATAGGCTTGTTTGGTGACCCAAAAGGGCGGAAATAATTCAAGAACTTGACCAAATCCTGATAAATTAGAACTTAAAAAGTTCCAGACCCTAAAATAAGTATTTTGGTGATAAAATTTGGATATGGTGATTTATTGGATCAAAACGTGGTTTTTATGGATTTATTTAACAAAGAAAGCCTAACTGGGAGAATTTTGGATAAATTTTTAAAAACAAAATGAGGAGCCTAAAATCTATAAAAATCATATTATTTCAGTAAGTAGAAATACTAGAGTGAGAGCTTTGTTTGAAATTAAAAGCTTTGACGACTAGACTCTTAGAATCGTCGGTTTTACCGTAATCGGTAACTAAAAACTTATGTTTTACAACTTCACCAAGAAAGATCTGAATTTTAGAGTTCAAACAGGCTCAAATAGACTATAAAAACCTTAGGAAAGTATTAAGCGTCAAGAATTGTAAGGAGACAAACTCTGGGGGTAGAAATTGTAAATTTTGAAACTTGAGGGGCCAAAGTATAAATTCTTCATTTTAACCAAAAATTCAGTAACCGCATGACCAAAAACTAATAATTAACTTATTAATATGTTAACAAATTTATTAGAACTATAACTTGACATACACATGCCAAAACCCTAACTTTCCTAAAAAGGAAACTTTCGACGCAAACTTCAAAGAAACAAAGTCACGTACGCCTTTAACCATAAACACACACTTAATTTTACTTCCAGTGATCTAAGAATCTATAGCTTATTATTTATATCATGATCATAGGGTGCTAGAACTTGAAATTATCTTTGACTGTGGAACTTGATTGATACTAAGGTGAGTTCTCGTGTCCCCTTTTTATCATTGCTTTGGGGATGAAGCATGCTCTTTTGAACTGAACTTTTGTTGTGCTATTTATGATGCTTATGTTGTGGATATTATTGATACCTGCTGACACTTGAATCACAATCACTAATTCTTTAATGAACCGCTTGTTTTAAATGGGTAGATCTACTTGGGGAATCCCCCACACATAGTGCCTTCCGAATAGGAAGGGTACCCCACTGAGATCCTGAGGGATCGTTTGTGGCATGTGACAATTTTTATAAGATACTATGGTGAACCATCCAGTAGGTATGGTCCACTGTTTGAGGCTCAGTTTTCCCTTCGGGGTTAACCGGTATAACACAACTTTA